>JAHWFP010220221.1:0-33467 GCA_023313725.1 Lithobius niger | reverse complement strand
AAATGCTACAAATATGACATATAAATTAATAATCATGGATGCTACATTAAAATTACGTAAGTTATAGCACAACGCGCTTCAATAAAATTAACTCTTCATCAAATTTAATTTTATTGCATTTGGTGCTGTTTGTGGGCAAGATGCAAGATATAAAGTTACCGGAAAAATATTTATTGAAATAAATTTATTCAATGGTTATTCAAATTCATTACACGCCGGGTTTGAGAATATGTCTGTGGCGCATGTGCAACAGAACAAAATCGCAAGATATGCTAAGCTTTGTTGCGGATACAGCGGGATTTAGTTATGTGTGATTCGGTTTTCTCTTTGCATTAAACGTAGCCATGCAAATCAGTACAGAATAAGCTTGCTGCCTCTAGTGTTTTTACTCTCAATACCTCTTCAAAATAATGTGGCCGAAGCCTTATTGTCCAACTCTTCACCACAACGAACGCACTCAGGTTTTACGATTATTTTTTTTTTATCTGGCTGAATCTGGCTGGCTACAATTAGACGCTGGCGCGCCACTCAACGGCAAGGTTGAAACATCAAAACCGAAACCGAAATTCATAAGGCAATTTTAGAAAGGTCAGAAACTGGCAAGTTAAACGAATTAAAGAATACCGGGCTATGACTATAGCGCTATGTCTGGGTGATGTGGCGAATTTGAAAACAAAAAAGCGAAAAAAATTAACGCTGGGTCATCATACTCGCTGCATTTGCTCATGGCTCAACACAAACTCTTGTGTTGTTGCGAAAGGAAAGGCAGAGACTACCTTATAAATACTGAGGCTAAGGTGCAACCAGTTCAGCATTGTTGTAAGGGACGAACATCTATTGTAACCGACTCACAACGAGCAGCGCGTGCGCGCGCAGTTGCGCATAAAGTAGTTCTAATCGACATTCCCAAATATTCTGAATTGCGAATCATTTAATCTAAATCTTCCCGTGGTACCTGGTCGAAAGCTTCTTGAGCAAAGCGACCCAACTACAAGTAAGTTAACCCTTTTTTGGTATTAGGCCTACTATTTAGAACGTTTGACTTGGATTTCTTTTTGTGATGTTAAGTTTTTTCTAACATATTTTTTTTTAATGGTGTTTTAGATTATTGAAACCTGGTTATTTTGTGCAATTTAAACCCGGGATTATTGTTTTGGGCTTAATATTTTTTTTTTAATTGGTGCTTTAGATTGTGGAAACCTGGTTATTTTGTGAAATTTAAAACCAGGCTTAATAATTTCCAGTGTTTGGTAGGTTAGGCTTCGGTTAGGCTTAGGTTATTTTGGTTTAGATAGGTTTCGATCTTTTTTCTGTAGTTTAGGTATTGTTGCAATATTGTTTACCAAGCTTGTATCCAAACGGTTTTAAGCTTATTTAAGATTAGCAAATTATTTTAGTTTATTTTAATGGCTTCTCTTCATTCAGAAACCTAAAATCAATTGCGTAAATTCGACGGCATTCAATGCTTCACACCTTTGTTAAGCAGTTTTGTGGATATTAACTGGATTTATTACTTTTTAGGCCTTAAAATTTTATTTAGCCGATTAGTTTTTTCTACAATTTTGGAGGATGTGCGAACCGATTTTTTTTCATATTGCACCGTATTTAACTTTTTGGCTCGTACTTTGTTGAGGTTTATATTTAGCAAAGCTTCAGTTCGAAACCCTGCCTTAAATTGCGTCAATTAACCACATTTAATGCTTCGCACGTTCGGTTGTTGGCGTAGAATTTTAAACAAATTTTAGGCCTTTAGAACTTGGTTAGCCGATTTTAAGCTGAAATGTTGGCTTAAATTTCAAATTATTTTTTGGGCTGTCGTGGTTTTGTTTAATCGATGTATTTTTAGGTTTGTCTTGTATTTTTGGCAAGCTTCATATTTAGAAACTTACCTAACATCCAATTGCCAAGCGTGTTCCAGTACCTAATTTTAATCTGTTTTTTCTTTTCAGCTTCTAAATTTTCAATCCAAATTCAAAAACCTTCCAAGATGTCTTGTTGCCCACAGCCTGCGTGTCCTTCGTGCCCACCGCCGTGCCAGTGTCCTTCATGCCCACCGCCATGCCCGTCTTGCCCGTGTCCATGCCCCCAGCAGTGCTGTCCAATGACTCCATGCCCACAGGCGTGCCCATCGTGTCCACCTCGATGCTGTCCAGCGTGCCCCCCTGCTATAACTATTACTCCTGCCTACCCACCTTCTTGCTGCTCTACTCCCCCTTGTTGCCCTTGCCCCCCACCGTGCTGCCAACCCCAATCATGTTGCCCACCACCGCCTTGTTGCCCACCCCCACCATGTTGCCCACCCCCACCTTCCTGCCCACCTCCCAGTCCTTGCCCACCCAAGAATTCCTCTGAATAAATTTGGAACCCTGAAATTTGGACTCCTGGAAATCCTAGAAAAATTGGAAAATATGGGAAACAAAGAACCACGCCATCTGGCCAGCTTCAAAACTAAAAAGACTTTATACCGACCAACCCATCCCCGTTACTAGGGCGTTTTCTCTTGAATTGGAAAATTGCCATACAAGAGCCATTGATGCCATTGATTTCCCGCTATTTGAATTTTTGTGAAAAGCAATATTGTGTACTGGGCGTTTAAAGTGTTCGCTGTGTGAATAAAAGTTGTAGTTGTAAACCCCTCAAGTCTTTGTGTGGTCAGCTTTTTTCTAGTTTGCAAACAAAACTCTTCCGTAAATTTCTGGTTTTGTGGTTATTTTGGTTTCGAATGGTTTTCTTTAAACTTGCATTTAATTTTTTTCTCTTAGTTTGTTGCACCTTTTTTGGTTTTGTGGTGTTTTAACTGGAATTAAATACTGTTAGGCCTTAAATATTTTTAGCTTTGTGTTTGGAGGATCAATTTTGGATCATCTCTATTGCGCTGGGTTTAAATTATATTATTTAGCAAAGCTTCGGTTGAACCCTGCCTTTTAATTGCAGGATCTAAGTTGGACTGCTGTTCTTTTTGCAGGAACCTTGTTTTTTGCATTCCAAACAGTTGTGTCAGATCTTTCGGTAGTTTTAGTGTCATCGCAGTGGCTCCTAACCCTGCTGGAGTTTTTCTGCTCTGCACCACAGTGACCTATAAGACTTATAAGTCTTATGCATATATTTCGCAAATTCCATGCTTACTGGGTCTTGGTCAGGAACACCACGAGTTCAGATTCAAGTTAAAGAAAAGCAAGGTTAAAGAATACCCTCGCTTAAAGAATACCCTCGCTTCCTCTAGCGAGGTCTGTAGTTGGGGTCGGGTCGGAAGGGCGCGTTTATGTTGTTCTTGTCATGAATGTCATGTCACTACGCACGAGGATGATGATTTGCACTCGCAGCGTTACCTTCATTGGTAAAAGCGAAGCAGTCACCAGATTTAGTATTTAACAAGCAAGTTAGACCTGCAGGCGCCGCAGCAGGATCCACGCAAGTCTTGAAATAAAAACTGAAATACATGGAGCGAGCTTGAAACTCGGCATGTCAAGTCTATTCCTTTTGCGCGGACGAGCACTGCGCATTGGGCCAAATAAGATGTCACTCTTGATATTCGTGCGTACTCATAAATTGTACGGGTTCGACTCCCAACTTAATAAGAAACGCACCTCCGCGGATCATAACGTACACACGCGGAGGCGAGAGAAAGGGTTTTCAAACAACTAATTTATATTCCACCCACTGTCGAAAAGGGATGTTATTACAAATGATGCAACGAGGAAGAGAATTGGGGGGGGGGGGGGGGGGCATCTTGCTCTGATTTGCAACTGATCTACACACATCTTTGTTGCTATATCGATCTGGTAAAGATTCTTACGGGAATACGATCGTCACGCGTGGATGCCGGGTTCCATGATAAGATAAATAAGACGAAAAAAAAGTAAAAACAAAGACTGAATTACGACAACAGTAACGACGATGGTCGCGGTGCCAGGCGCAACAACTAAAGCTTCGCTGAAACTATCCTCAGAAAGGATTCGAAGGATTCATATTATCAAGAATTTATTAACAAGAAATTCTTGATATTCATGATAAATGGGACGCAAATAACCCAAATGGGAAATTCGTATGCCGGAAATAACGTTGTGCACAGTACGTCACCTTTAATCATATTTGTCCGTAGCGAATTCGTGCACGTATGCGTTTACACCACGCCAGAGTAGGGCTGAAAGAGAATAAACAGTACAGAAAGCCTTTGGCTCGAGAGTGATAAATAAATCTGAGGGAGTTGAACCAGGAAATTTGATACCAAAGGCCGAAGCTCTACCGCTCAGCTATACTGACGCGGCCAAAAGGAAACGGACACAGGCAGCATTTAACATGCACACATATATCTTCATCGACAGGAATTTAAAGTACGACACACAGTGGTTGCCTGAGGCCAAAAGAGCCAACCGTTTGATGTACTTCTTTAAAAAGCATCTTTAAATTTGGAGCACTGACGCCGCGCATAAAATTATTACTGTCTTTATTCGACCTATTGTGGAATACTGCGCCCAAATTATCCCATTCATTTTATGACGGGCTTTCCACTGGTACAATAACCTAAGGTGCACTGTACAAAACTTGCAATCGTGTGAATATCATTTTATTAAGTCTCTATTATAGGCTTACATTTTATAGGCCTGCATTTCATAGGCCTACGTCTTATAGGCCTACTTTCAGTAATTTATGAATCACCCTGTGTGTCAGCATCTGTATTTATTTATGCATGAAGGAGAAGTCGTCAAGATAATGCGCCCCGTGTTCCACCACTCGTTCTAGAAGTCGTTACTCCATGCAGCCAGTTTTGTGGAAGACACGCATTAAATCATAACGTTGTGTAGGTTTTATCGAATAAATATGTGTGCAAAATATCATTTTGTGCTGCATGGGATTAGTGCAAGCATGTGTTATTTCGCAATCATTAGCGTTCCCGGCTCCATGCTAGTTACTTCTCGTTCTGCTTTGGCCAAATACGGTTTTTGGCAATGTTGGAGCAACTGGCCCGGAGCCAGGGAGCGAAATCCACAACTTCTCTCCCAGAGGACCTTGTGATGTACAGTGCAACACAAAGCAAGCGTTACATCAGGGATGGTCCCCGGCCCCTGAACACGCCGATCAGTGAATCGTGTTTGTTCTCACCTCCGGAAGCACAATATTCCCCGCAAACAACGTCGAACCGCGATAGATGGTAGAGCGTTGTTTACCCTCCTACAGCCATGGAAGTCAGGAAGATTAAAATTGGAGGGGGTAAACCATATTTTGCCAACTTATAAACACCTTTTCGATTATGGACAAACGCCTGACTCGAGAACTGAAAATAACTTAAGTCTAGCGATGAAATAGAGGCTAACACCGATGCCTAACCGGACCACAGTGTTCGCTTCCCCTCGCTCGCGTAGTGGACTTTCCCTTTCGCATGTAAACCAGTAGACCTCTACCTACGGTATGAAAATAGGAGACACTATCGTGGCGCGTCAAGTTAGAGACCCCTAATGCAAAGGTCATATCAGGATTATCTTCACAAAACTTTGCAAAAATACACATAACTAGGGACTCGCCAATAGAGCATTGACATTTGCCGCCATATTGGCACCAGTATGGGTTTTGGAGGGCATAACTACAAGGTGCACTACATAAAAATGGAGGAAAAAACAACGGAAGAGCGGATTTCTTAGGCTTAAAATAACGTTGCTTTCTCCAACAACAGAAATTGCGCGTTTTAGGTCTAAGAAATCACTCTTCACAGCATCGGCTTCAGTACGACGCCCTTCTGTTTCTCTCTGCAGTGCCCCTTGCAGCTAACCCATTAAGGCTACATCATAGAGTTATATACAAAAATACTACGTCGTGTCACTGCTCATACCGTTAATAAAACTAAATGTAGTTAATGAAATGAAACGGCAAGGTGAAACAGTACTACTGTCGATTTAAAAATGTAATTTGGTCTCTATTAGGCTTAGTGCACACGTAACAAGTCGCACCATTTACGCCACAATCGTGCTGGAAATTAAAGGTCGACATTTCAGGGAAGAAGGTGTGCTGAGATGAAACGGGGATTTATATGGCTGCGTGCGCTTCTCGAAACATTTATAGGTTATTAGCCACGAATAAAGTAATACGATTTTACTTTTTTGCTAAATTAAAGTAAAACAACTCACATGCCTGAATCGTGTAAAGACTGAAGGCTGCCATTTTTTGGGAAAAGGTTCGGGGAATACACGGAAATCGGATAATGATTTGAGTGAATACAAAACGAATTTAAGCATAAAACGCCTCGCACATTTTACTAAGATTGTAAAACGTGGAGTTTTACTAGCAGTCAATCAACAACAAAGAAACACAGCAAACGTAGCTTGAGCATTGTGTGCTACCACGCATGTGGGTGGGGTGTAGTTCTTTAGTAAGCCCCAAGATAAAGAAGATCCCACTGAGAACTCTTTTTCAGCTAGAAGTTTAAGCTAATTTTTTTGCTTCAATTTTGGGAAGTCGGCATGGCCAATTCGTTTGCCGACCATTAAAACCAAATCATTATCTACATTAGAATCCTGGAGGCCGGCTAAAAGGAAGGCAAAAGGAAAAAAGGGAAAGCTAAAAGGAAAACCACATCTCCCCTCCTCGCGCCCGCATTGAAATTGCACTCTCCCACTCTACCTGCATGGAAACAGGAGGCAGGCATGAGTGGTAGATCAACTCAATAAAGGTTCAATCTGACAAGTCGTCGGGCCGAACAATCACTTCTCCCCTCCTCGCACCCGCATTGTAAATGCGCTCTCCCTTTCTACCTGCATTGAAAGAGGAGGCAGGCATGAGTAGTCGATCAATCCTACAAGTCGTCGGGAACAGTGCCGGGAAAATGTTCCGGGAAATGTGTCCGTAAACTTAATTCATGACCGGCCCCGTGCATAGCACGGGCTTCCTCTAGTTACATATAAAGAAACACCCGTCATAGCATCCAGGGACTGCAGTTTCATGTCTCTTTTTATTATTTCGTTTTGCCTATCGACCAAACATTGAAGGGGTCCGGCAGTCACCACGGTCGGACTGGGTCAGTATTTTGCTTTCCAACACTAAAAGAAAAGGGTACCTGACGGATGGAGAAGGGGGGGGGGGGGAGGGGAGGAGGGAGAGGAATTTCTGATATCTAATTATGTGCAAAGTACGTAATTCACAATCGGTTGCTTAGCAAAGAGCGATACCCACAAATCTGTTGTCAAGCCTGTATATATGCTCAATTTTGCGGATTTTGGACAAAAAATTCCTAATTTAACTAGCAGAATTATGGTTTGTTAAAATTTTGTTTAAAATTTGTTTGAAAATAAGTTACATGGTCGTCATAATGACTTGTGAATGTATCTGACTGATTCGGGTGATGCGACATGCGTTACACTTAAAAGTTTCAGTTAGCCTCCGTTTTGTTGATGTCCCTTTTCTTAGGGAACAAAATTGTGATGCCCCCCCTGGTGCCCACCTCCGGGACATCACGAACTGAATGGACAAAGATGGTGATGTTTGATGAATGATGATGAATTAATATGATTTAGCTGCATTCCAAGAACCATGCTCTAGCGTGAACCATGTTCCTGTATCTCGTTACTAAGAGAAGTAGTCTGAGGGCTATTACAGAGAGAGGGGTCTGCCTGCAGGCAAGCCAAGGAGGGCCAGCTTGGCAACAGCCTGGGGGAAGGCAACCATGACACCAACATACATAAAAAAAATGCAAGGATTCTGGGAGTCAGTTGTCAGAGGCGCATCAGATGTTGGCAGATGAGCCCACTGTCTAGTCATTCTTCAGAGTATACATTCATCTTTGAGAAAGAGAAGTGTGAGAGGTCCCGGGTTCAAATCCCGGACAGGCCCCCAAATTGTACATGTAGATGTAAATGAGGGCTAATCAATGATTCTTACCTCACCAAACAATCCTAACAGCCTTGTAGGGAAAGGTGATCCACATTAAAACTACAAGGTGGACTGTCCCATGATCCAAGCCGAGAGTTCGTTGTTGCTTCTTCACAAGCCCGAAGTGTTTACGTTGAACTCTGAGCGAAGACCGATTCTGCCCCGCCTGCCTAGCTCTTATATACTGTAACAGGCTGGGACGGGATGAGTGATGCAGAGCTCGCATTCGGCACCAATCACGTGGCTCGGTGATTGGTACCGATAGCTTCTCTGCACCAAGCTTCTCTGCACCAAGCTTCTCTGCACCAAGCTTCTTGGCACCAAGCTTCTCTGAAGAGAAGCAGAGCTCGCATTGGGCAACAATCACGTGGCTCGGTGATTGGTACCGATAGCTTCTCTGCACCAAACTTCTCGGCACCAAGCTTCTCTGAAAGCTTAGCTTGTAGTTATAACAACCTGGGCGGTTGCACGGTCCGACCCTGCACGGGATCCCTACACCTCCACTGCGCCGTAAACTAGTTCCTGCCTGCGTCTAACAGTAATTTTTTTCTTAAGACTCCTTCAATCGTTTTGTTGGTTGGCTTTTTTTCCCTCCCTCGTGCTGACTCGGCGTGCGAATCAACATCAACGCAAAGGAGAGAACGTTTATTGCCCACCGGAGGGTGGTTGTACTGCCTAACAAGAACCCATCAATCTGGTATTTACTTAGCCAACGAGCTCGACGTCTCTGCGGAATGAGGCACTAGATTGCTGTTGAACCAAGAATCATTGTATATGTGATCGGGAAAAGGTCTTTCTTCTATGGTTAGGAATTTTTTTCCAGGTTGAGCCCAGAATAATCCAGGACACGTGTAGACAAGTAATGCTCTGCGTTTGTAGTCTTGAGTAAAATGAGAGTAGTGTTTACACTTAAATTAATTTGTGGTGCTTTCGTTCGATTTGTTTCATGCCCGCATGCACTGACGACTAGCTCGCTGGCCTTGGGAGTTTTTCCATTTTCATGATTTTCTGCAAGTATCTTATTTTTTTGATTTAGTCGCTTAGTTTTAATTTTCTGCGCGGTGCAAGCTGGGACATGGACAGTAAACCATTCAGGCAGACCCACAACAATATTTGAGGGGTAGACAAAATGGCGGCCACGAGTGGCCCATTTCTCTTCAAGATCTGTTCGGGAATTGACCAAGCAAATCGCATCGGTGAATTTTTGTACGGTGAGTCCCGCCTTCTACTGCCAAATAGCGGCAACTGACACAAACCTTAGTAATTCACTAATTTAATCCCAGTAATCACCCGGAAAGTAGCTTACACGCACAAATACATAAATTTCCGTGTTTTTGCCACAAAGCTGCTAAATTTCTCGACCACACATAGTTCTTCAGTCAATAGCGACATGTTCGTTTATCCAGTTTAAAAGCGTTTCAAGGAAGGCCGTGTTTTTATACGGAAAGTGTTGCCCTCGGTTGACAAAAAGCGTCAACAAGACAAATCAATCGCATCATTGGCGTTTTTGGTGGCCATATTGTTAACCCAGTCTCGTATGCTATTTTTCAAACAAGATCCGGCCGGTACTGTAGTGAAAGCCCTGGTACAGCGACAGCTGGGATTACTATAGCAACGACTTGTTTGTCCGTTGCCGTTTTCAAACTTAGGCAAGTGAACGTTAAAAAATGCTACAAATTAAAACATCGTTGCTTCCTTATGGCTAATAGGCTTTTTCGATGTAACTCGATAAAATAATCAGTGATCGTCATACTCCGCCTGCCTTTTAACAGTCACGCGCAGATCGCCATCTCCGCATGTTACCAGAGCACCATTTTGCGAGATTCTGCATAATAGTACAAGGCCAACTAAGATGGTAGCTGCGTTCCTAGCAGCAAGGAACGCATCTACTCAGTTGGACTTGGGCATGATAAACGCAACAGCATGAATGCAAAAATTGTGTCGTCGCAAACCAAAAAGAATGTCGTACTTTAATATCATACTTTATAATTTTTTAGGCTAGTATCTTATAATTTTTCTTTGCCAATCTATTGGCACAGATAATTTTAATTTTTACCACATTACTCTTTTAGATTTTTGATATCATGGTAATTATTAGCAAACGGGTTAAAAATTAGTACACGCACACACACAGATGAAATGTCATGGCTATTGTAAGCGTGCCAAGGATCATTTAATCACAGGATGTTATTAAATTAGTTCCTAATCCTCAACAGAAATATCTTAGACCTTACATTTTAAAACGGATTTTTAGCAATGGATTGACTAACGACGGGAAGTAAATATGGACCGTAGTTGATGTGGAGGATCGAGAAAAATGGCGGTGGGAGGAACGTACCTTTAACATGCGATAGGTCACATTTTTTATGCACATTTAACATGCCTGCGTCTAACAGTTTAAAGATTCCTTGTTGTTAAGGCAGAGATTAGTTGAAACCAGATGCTAAGCAAAATTTGTGAAGACTCAACCTGTGCGGCTCGCTTGAGAAGTAACGTTGAGCCTGAAATGGAGCACTTGGTGAGAGAGGGTATTAAAAAACCCGTTAACTGTATTGTTAACAAGCCCTACGGTGATGTGACAATATAGTGGGAGATTATTCAGTTACAGTTCACCGCGAGGATGTGATAGATTACAAAAGCAGAAGACTTGTTTAGCAAGCTGGGGGAAGGAGGCGATGGACCAGTTTTCACTCACTGATTTATGTAGCATTTTTTTTTTAATGAAGCTAGATAAAGATGACTCAAAGGCCTTTCTTGACAATTTCGTTGTCATGTGACATCTCTGTCTGTGACATCTTACAAGTAATGCCACTATGCACGAGATTTGCTGCAGAAAAAAAATGATAATAGAAGCAACTGCATTGTTTCGAAAATTATGAAAGTTGTAGCAATAGTGTTTTTCTTCACATTAAAAATATTTTTCACTATGGTATAAGTAATGTCTTAAGACGCGACGTCTAGATATCACAGACGGCATGACCAAAACAGTCGAGTTGTAGTATAAAGTACCACACCAGAAATCGGCACTTAGGTCATTTATTAACTCTAATCTGCTCAGAATTAAAAAATAACCCAAGCACCCTTTCAATGTGAAAAATGCAGAACTTGTACAAATAATTACAAATAAATGGTTAAAAAAACCACTCTTGCTTCAAATTTCAAACGTTTTGAAACAATGCAGTTACTTCTATTATCGTTTTTTTTTTTTGCTGCAAATCTCGCGCATATAACATAGCTATCCAGATTCCAGAAGCATTCGTAAAGATCCGTGTTGGATTCGTTTGCTCGCAGAGCGCCGGGCAGAAATCGTACAGATGAAGTGATTACGAAATATATCTTCCTACTAAGGCAAAGTGTTATTGCACAGCAAAAACGACGACAAAAACAACAACTACAATGAAAACGAGCGTGCCAATTCTTTACCCAGAAATAGAAGCTGGTACAGTGTTGCCTTAAAAAGAAGTTGAAATTGGTACACTATTGCCTCCGCTAACGATATGGTGTGCGCGGCCAATTCAGTGGCAAATGTTAAAGGGATATACCTCCCAGCACCATTTTTCTCGATCCTCCACATCAAGTACGGCCCCAAAGGTCTATTTCCTTACCGTTAGTCTTTCCCTTGCTAAAAATCCTTTTTAAAATGAAAGGAGATTTTCTGTTGAATGTAATGGAACTTTTTTTTACTAACGACCCGTCACTAAATGATGCATTGCGCGTGTACAATAATCATGACGTTTCATCTCTGTGTGTACATCTACTAATTTTCTAATAATTACCATGAGATCTAAAATCTAATATACCAATGCGGTAAAAATTAAAATTAATTATTCCAATAGATCGCCGAAGCAAAATTATAAGACACTAGCCTAGAAAATTATAAATTGTGATTTTTAAATACGAGAATCATTCCGGTTTGTGACGACACAATCAATGGGTTCACGCTGGCTGGACTATTAGGCGCAATGCCAATGGAGACAGTAGATACGTTTTTCGCTGCGAGGAACGAAGCTACCGTCTCCGTTGACCTTAGCTGTGGTAAATACGCGGATGTGATCGTCGCGTGGGTGTTGTGAGGCAGGCGGAAGGTTATAAGGCAGGCGGTATGTTGCTTTAAATGACATCATCCACGAAGGGTGTTATTTTTCACACAGTCGGGTCACTGAAGCCAAAGCGATACTAACTGAAGTGGGGAGGGGGGGGGGGGCTCAACGGAAAATGCCCGTGTGTGGGGCAGTGCTTATGTTACCCCTACTATTGGCATTCTAATGATATAGTAACTACAGTACAAAGGTTAGGAGGGAGTGGGGGCAGTGCGTGTGTTACCATTAAGCATTAACTGAACCTAAAAGGTACGTTTCTTGGTGTTGTTTGAGATGGAGACCGATTCAGTTTTTTCAGAATCAGGCAAAAAGAGGTGAAGGAGGGGGTTGCTGAGGAAGAGTGCAGGGCGATGATGAAAGGAAAGGGGGCGAGGATGGGAGGAAAAGGAAAGTATTACAGGAAGTAAAATTAACTGTCGCAGTCGACATTCAGGTCACCCAAACCGAAAACTGGGAAACAACCACGGGCGAAACAAAAACCCGGGCAAAGACGGTCACAACTGCTAGTTCTGAATAAAGTTTGACAATACACAACACATATATTGTAGCATCTCTCGCTCCGCCGAGTAATCGTGAAATTCATAACTCAATTATATTCCTAGTTTTAATGTATACACCTAATATTTTTTTTATTTTGTTCTATTTGAAAACGTCAGAAACTAGTCGGGCCGAAACGCCACAATTCTCTCGTGTTTTTGTGCACCTTTTTTGGCTCGCTTTGCACTTTACTTTATACGTTAAGACGACAGCACCTTAAAGTCCGAGCGCCCGGCTGGCTAATAATTACAGTGTAAATGAACTAGGAACACACAAGAAAGCGTGCGCACGTTTCCAAGGAAACCGACGACGCCGTGCGTTGCTGCGATACTTGCGAATGAGTCTCTGGGTTACCAGGGCGACGGTCTGTGACTAACGAACAATGACAGTGGGGTGTCGTCATTGAAGACGAATCGTCAATTCGGAATTTAGTCCAGCAACACACACTTTAGTGCGTGCAGAAAACGCGCAAAGTGGCCGGCCAAACAAACATAACACCGGAGGTGATTTGCGTGAGTCGCGGCTACGCCCATCGACTTTTATTTCTTTTTTCTTTCCCTTTTTTCCCAATAGTTCAACTCTGAAATCACGCGCGTGTTCGCCAATTTGCGGTGCCGGACGAAAAGGAAGGTGGCCTGGACGCAGAATTTTATTAGGTGGCATACGCCCTAATACGGCTTAAAGCCGAGACGTAAAACGCTGCCATGAAATCCACCACGAAAACTAATCTTAACGATTGGCTTTGTGAAAATATACGGTTTACCGTAAAGCGCCTATTAACAGCCCTGTCAAGCAGAGCTGCGGCCCACACCATACTAAAATGCTTTAAGGTCAGAAATCTCGATATTACTTCGGCTGTATAGCCAAGTTATTTGACGATTTCTGACCTGACATCGTTTTAAATCGTAATTTTCCTGCTAGAAATTGACTAAAAACGTCATAGATTCGAGAAAATCAATGTTTTAACCCCTTAAATCGTTTTTACACCAAAATGAACCAAAGGCTTTATACATAAAGCAAACTAAATAAACTAATGAACTTAATTCATGAACAAATGAGAATAAAGGTATTGATTGCGTTAATGTTAGCCGAACCTAGATCATGTGTACACGTGAATGATCGCATAAACGCCAAATTTTCCGCGATGGAGTTAGGTCAACATACCCTCCCTGGACAGAAGTAAGATTCGAATTATTACTTTGTTACGACCCACCCCATTTTTTTTATCGAGTTAATTTTAACACCCTATGTGCGTTTAATAGGCGATTTTACGGTCATGATAAAAGAAAGAAAAAAACTCTCCGGTAGAACAGGACCTAGGTGACTAGGGCGGTAGCTAGAATTTTTTTTCCTGAAGGGCAGTCGGGCAACTAATTTTTACGTTCCCTACCCTCTACAAACACCGGACAAACTGGCACCAGCGCAACCGATGAGTCAGCCCGTCTGGTCTCTCCCAGCTCTGGTTTCCTTCTACCTCTGACTGGGTTCTAAAAGGCGGTTATCTGTGCTGAGTATTACAAATTAAAAGCACGAAAGCTAGCAAGTCAATAAAAAAAAAAGCCTTAAACTGTACAAATATGCAGTAAAACGTAACGTTTCGGGACAACGAAATTATCAAGTGGAACTAAATTTAAAAATCCAGGAAAAGTATCTTGCCATGGTCAAGGCACAACACCAACAAACAAACTAATTTCAAAATAAATAAACCAAATATGTAAAACTAAAACCCTAAGTTTCCCTAGGCAGCAGAACAGGTAAAGTACTGCCTTTGGTGGGTTGTCATAGCGACGGTCGGTCGAAACGTGTCGGTCGGAGATCTGGTATCGAGGTGAATGGATATAAGGGTCCATCCGTCCTATTTAAAGACTAACCTAAAAACTACAAAAGAGAATACTAAAGGCAACAATCGTCACTAACTATGCAACCCAAAGTCCGACCGCGCCAAACAAGGCTGAGCTTCGTTGGTGCCCGGTTCTTGTGATCGCTCCACATCAACTCCAGAAGAACCCATACCAACTAAGCATACATCCCATTCTTTCAACCCCTCTGCTGCACCACCATCATTACCACCTTCGTCATCACCATCATCTTCACCACTACTCTCTCCATCATCCTCCACATACAATGACTAAAATTGAGAAATACAAGCGGAAAACCCCAGGACTTTTGTTGTTAGTTATTTTTGGGAGCACCAACCCAAACTAGGTTATCTGCCCCACGATCTTTGACATGCCAGTCAACAATCGTTATATTCACAAAGGGTTTCAAAGGGTTTAACGAGCGTTAACCACTCCTGGTCATCTGCCCGAAGCCCTAAGGCCCTATGTCTGTTATATTCACTATTCAGCTGTAAAACAATAACGTGTAAAGTGCAACTATTTCTTTCACGCTCAGTTGGGAAACAATGTTACATAATCGCCGGGTGAAAGCACGTTCACCATTGTCGGAGCTCCCTACTCTACGAACTACGATTGTTACCAGGTGTAATAATAATTTCAGCCTTGTCATGAGTACCAAAGTGTGGAGTTGGAGTTAGAGCACCTTGGAGTTGTTGTGAAGTTGGGGTTGGGGCAACTTGGAGTTCTTATGGAGTTGTGCGTAACGGTGTTCACGCTGGTGTGTGGGTTTGTGGGTTTGTGATGATGTCTATTAAGTTGGCCGAGTTCTTAATGTAGTTAAATGTGTATTTTTAGGTTAGAAGGGGCGTACGGCTGTGCGCCAAGGCCTCTAATAAAATCTGACGAATAATTTCAGGGCCTTAGGGCTTCGGGCTGATGACCAGGAGTGGTTAACGCTCGTTAAACCCTTTGAATAATTTCAGTCCCCAAGCTTGACTAAGGTAAGTCTTTTTCCACCCCTTTGACTTGAATATTTTCCCCTAGTCTTTTCTACAATTTAACAATGCTGTCATTGGAGTTATAAAGTCACATACCGTGTTTTGATATAACGTTTACCCCAAATCGATGTTGGTAGACGGTGTCTTAGAGGTTGACTGAAGCCTATTGAACCCAACCAAACGTAAAAATGACTCAGTCCCTAACTATTAGTAGGCTTCAGTCCATCCCTCATCCATCTCAGCCCGGTTCAATGGCAGCTATGGCTATACCAATACAGGCAAAGAAGAACGATAATTTTGGTAGGACAAGAATCACCATTAGACCATTTTTCACGTAACAAACTTATTTCCGGGTCAGGCCAGGGATTAAACGAAGGAGGCAGCCATGTTGCGGGAAGAAGGCGGCAATCTACAGTAAGGAGACGACCATGCTGGTGTTAATGACGTCATATTGCACCAGAAAAAGCGAAGCCAGCAATGTCAGCCAATTGGAGATCTGCAAGGGAGCGCATCTATAAAACGAGACTGTTGCCTTGCTCGATAAACGGAAATTCATTAAAAAAAATACCTAATCTCCGGGTCTATTATAGTATGTTTTTTTTTACAAAAGTAAATGCCTCTTTTCGTCCGCTAACAACGTAAACAGACATTTTATTTTGTTAAACTCCGTTTTGTGCAAATCCACTAGTGACATGCTTTCTTGCAGCACACTGATTGGCTGTTCGGGCTACTTTGGCAGAATTGGTGAATATGACGTCACACCACGGTCCCTATCGGTATATTTTCACAAAAACAATACTACCGGAAGTCGAAAATGAACCATCTTTTCTAGTCGCTCCATCTATGAATACAGGTGGTACAAGAAGGGCTAATACGGTCCTTTTCGAAGCTAAGTTAAGCATGTCGTCACAAACACGGCTTTCCTGACGTCACGAACTCTGGTGGGTAGGAAAAGCACACGCGTCACCCTAAAAAAGTCTTAAAAGAAAGCACCCGTTGATTGTTATACACGTGTACACCCTATATCATGAACTCGCCGGACGTCTCGTGAAACTAGTCGCCTGAAATTCACTGCTGGCGAAATTAGGACCTGTGTAAGGGCGCGTTTATGCAGCAACTCGCCTTTGCATTCTCGCAGCTAGAACTCAATCGTGATGGCAAAGGTGACATTGCCATGGTAACAACGCTAAATGGATTAGCTAAATCCGACATCGTTTGAGTAAATACTTGTAGTCTTATAATCCGTGCCAATAATATAAAGAATTCCTTATGACGAAACAATTTTCCCAAACGCTTCTGAACTCACGTTATTTGCTGTTTTCGTTGCGAGGTGGCAGACATAAAACCGCTGCCATGTTGGAATTTGAGGTGATTTCTAGCTTCTAGCTGCGAGAATGCAAAAGCGAGTGGTTGCGTAAACGTGCCCTAATTCTATACATTTCAGTGAAATTTGTAGTTTCAGTTTTCGCCGTTTGCCATTCCACCTGTCACGTTTTCCTGACATCCTATGTGCGACCAGCAATCTGTTTCGTCACAAGAAAGCAGCCATTCGCCGCTCAGTATACGTATGGGTTTTTCTTTACCGACTTCAATCGTTCTTCTTTGGTACAGTCTGGTTACTGAAAAATTGGTTGACTCGGTACCGATATTGTGAAAATGCATCTTCCCAAGACTACAAACATACAGTTAGGGGTTTTCTGACCTCACCCTATCACCCGAATGAGTCTGTCCGACCAGGTGAACCAATTTATCAAAATTTCCAAAATTCTGTCCTGACTTAAAACTTGTTAAGGAAAATCGGAAACAAGCCAACAGCGAAAAACATACACTAAAAATAACGTAGTTCAGTAATCCACCTTTATGCACTTACGTTTCGTCGGAGTGGCATGACCCGGATTCGAACCAGCTACCCAGTTCGCCCCCAGATCACTTGCATAGCGCCTTAGTCGCTATGGCCACATTCTCAACTGACTTATAAAGATAACTCACTGGACCCGTTATTATGGTCACAACCATGACCAGGGCTCCATTCGACCGAAAGTCACTCGGCCAAAGACAATGGAGAGGGAAGACAAATCATACACTCAAACGGCTCAAATTTATTTTATTTTATTTTATTTATTAAAACTTGTTAACACCAACAATACAACAGACAAACAAAAAGAAAAATGCTTTAAAAACAGTATTTCGTAATCCCATTTCAGTACAACTGTTTTTGTTTAGTTAAAGGGCTACCGGGTCAGTTCGAGTAACCGGGTTTGACCCGAAATTCCGATTCAAGTACTAAAATGAACCGGTGATTCGGTCCAACTTTTGCCCAAACTTGGATTCGAACCCAGAACCTTTCTAGCTTATAGACTGCCGTAAAATATCTGATTAAAAAACTGAAAATGGATTGGTTTCTCCTTAGCGACAGATGGTTTACCTTCTTGTTCAGGTGAACGTCCATTCCATCGCGTCCAATTTTAAAACACTTTATTTTAATAACTATTACTTTAGTTTGTTTCGCTTACCACACATTCCATTTTGAAGATCAAAGCTTGGGATTAATAAATTTAATTTAAGTAATAGAATAGCATAAAACGCTCCATGCGGTTGACTAATCGTATGACATCACATTCCTAACAATAACATGTTTGAATGTTGTTTTGTTCGTAATTCGTTCAATTGCATTCTCGTTTATAGATCATGTAAGGCGAGATGTTCTTGTTAATGCAACACGTTAACAACATTACCAGATGTTAAAAGGAATTTCTGAAGAAATATTCAAGCATTTCAAATTCGTAGTCATCCTAGGATATGTAATGCGTAATGATTGCAGCCGCACGTAACGTTTTGCGTGTTCATACGAAAATAATATGCGCTTAAGAAATTGGCAGCTTCAAGCCTCAAAAATAAATCCAGCTTAACCACAAACAGTGGTAGGAATTTCAAAAATGCATGTGCCACTGTAGTGTGCGTGGTGTATCTTGAGTCCTGCAAGTATTTTGTGAGCGGCTACGTCTTCCTGGATGGGGTGGCTTTAATCATAGCCGCCATTGTTTTTGTAACCATCTTGGATATCAACAAGGCACTCTGCAACTGAAAACGTACAATCGATTATCTGTGTTTGTTGTGCGGAGAACTCAAGATAGGCCGAGGACACTATAAGACTGTTTCCGAGCTTTAAGTATGAAATTCAGATCTTTTATGATGGAATTTCCGAAAACAAACGTCTTTTAATAGGGTCTGAAAGAGTTGAGGGCTGTGCCGGAAAAGAACGTCCTCTGGCAAAGAGTTCCATTCCGACACTACCAGGACTGAAAAAAATTCTTTCTGCACACTAAAAATGCTGGTTGTATTCCCAGCTTAAACGAGTGTGTCTGGGTTACCTTGTATGCTGTAAATTCGAAAAAAAAAAGGCAACTTGATTTACAGGTGAGCACGAACTATCAGGAATTTCAAAAAAAAGGTCACCGTTCAGTATGCGAAGTTCGAATGAGTTCAGCCCGTTCTGGCAGGACGTATAGGCAGTATATGATAAATTGCGTAAGCCAGGCATCCCTTAGCGAATTTTCGTTGCACCCTTTCCACCTTATCGATGTCTCCCAATAATGAGGGCGACCACCCCTCGCTTGCGTACTCGAATAGTGGTCTCACAAACACCCGGAAGGGCCCATATCCTTATCGAGACGTTTTCGGACGAAAAACTGCGATTGACAAGCCCGCGAAAAGCATTCTCATGGTAATTGTGTCGCAGTGGTTTGTTGGCTTTTAAGTCGAAGTTCAAACAGACACCGAGGTTTTTAAAAAACAGGACGTCTATCATGTGAAGCATTTTTTTTCCTCATGGAGCATTTTACCCGTTTTTTTTTATATATATATATTCCGTTTCGTCGTTTCCCGTTTCACACAATGCTCAAAATCATTCCAATTCATCCTCAGAAGAATGACGTATGTTCCGTTTCTTCCCTTCCTCCCTCCTTATTTCCACCCCCTATCACACTTCGCCCAGTTCATATATGCAAATAAGTAGCCAATACGCAAGTAATCAGATCACATTAGCATTTGCAGTTTTTCAACGTTCGCATCACGACGTTCAGGTTGATTAGGTTTTAGTTATTATCAACAACCTGCGTTGGAAAATAAAAAGGGGAAAGGAAATTGGCAGTATGAAGCGCACCAATACCTGAGGATAAGTACAAGGCTACCTGGATGTAAAGGCTTAACGTTAGAAATTCAACGCGTCGTGTTAGCCGCCGATTCTGCCACCAGTCGAGCTGCGTACACCCCAAAAATGAACTGCTCTCGCGTGCGGATTGAACTGTGAAAGGTACTCGTAACGGGCGATACGCGGATTTTAAACTTAAAACACTGCATTGACACCAAATTATTACAGTTTAACATCAATGGCTTCATGCTACGTACCTCTTTGTCCACTCGACGACAAAACAAAGTCTCCGGAGGTTTAATTTTAGGAAATTCAAACAGAGGAAGGTCCAAGGTACACCTTTGGGCATAAAAAATGATCGTTTTCGTTATACTGGGGCTTTAAACAATGCCATTCAACAATGCCACTCTTTGGCGTCAACAATGGAGAATCCTTCCGCCTCCAGCGACGTATGTTCTTATTTACAACAATGAAAAAGTTTGCATTGTTGTCTGGCTACTTGACCTCGATATAGTGCGATCATTTTTTATGCCCAAAGGTGTACGTCGTATTGTACTGTATAATACGCTACGGTGTTTTCTATTATCGTTAAAAACGTGTTAAAGGATCCTTTGACGTAGCAGTATATCGTCCCAAGTTTTCAAGAATAGTCACCATTACCGTAAAATAATGTTCGTTTAGCGCTGCAACACAGGTAAATCTAATAATGAGAAGATATCACGTTTTTGTGCATCCCGCTAACACTAATCAATGCTACGATTGGGGTTTTTCGTTCTTCGTGCTTTCAGTTCAGCGCAACGCTTGGACGACGCGTCTAGCATGCTACGTGAAACCGAGCGTTAAGTCTTTTAAATAAAGGAAGTCTTAATATGTCTGCAAGATTTTTTAGCATAGGACGAAGTGGGCATGGATGAAACGGTACCTACTCCCTTTTTTCCGTTTTTTTTTTTTTTTTGCAAACGTTCTTTTGAGCAGACTTTTTAGTCATCCAGTATTTTTTTTCTCACTGGACATTTTTGCCGTAGACTTTTTTCCATGGACTTTTTTCCCCTCAAGACTTTTTTTTCTGCTTACCTGTTCACCAAACTGCTCCCCGCAAGCCGGAGCGTTTCTATTAAGGGCGACGCTAGAAACGTTGGCACGTCAAAGTATTCATACCGAAATGTATTTTTTGTCCACTCCTTTCTTATTATAAAAGGTCATACAATCTAAACTGTATTAATTTCCTTTCCTTTGCTCAGCTACTGTGACACCAGCGACTCAGACTTGAAACGACGTCAAGTGTCGAAATCAGACTTGAAATGTCAAGTCTCGAACTCAGACTTGAAATGACGTCAAGTGTCAAACCCCCCCCCCCGCACAACTCCCTGCCCCCCCCCCTCCCCTTTAAAATCGTCCCTGAGCCCCACGTGATAACACGGGAAGTAGACGTACACGTGTTGCTGGCATTCGTTTGTTTCGTTATTCCTGATTTCTACAAATTAAAATTCACCAGCAAAGGACACTTGGAACTTAACCACGCATCCACAATACAGTGGCTGGGATTTAAACTGCGCGTGGAAATATTTCACGCAAACCGCCCCGCCAACAATAAAATTTGTCACGCTGAATACACCTACGCATTTAAGACAAAACGCATGAAAACAAACGACTAAACATAGGGTATTCGCTCGCGCAGTCGAGTCGGGGGAACGTAAAACTTTTGAAAGGATTTAATGGCTGGCATCGGAGACTTTCCACCACCCGTTAGCTGTTGCCATAAATAAAAAATTTGCGCGATGTTGACAACCAATTCCAAAACTTGCGCGTAATTATGTTGCCACCTGCCGAGCGAGTTCGCACGCTTTAAATAGGGGAGGGGGGTGGATGTGGGGGGTGGGGAGATTGGGAGTCAGGTGTAGGCGTGGGCGAAGGGGAGGAGTTGCGTTTGAAACTGGAAGTTTTCTGACAAAAAGTTTTTTTTTTATTATTATTTTGGTGTTGGGCTGCAGCGAAGGCGGAATATTTCATTAGTGGCGCCCGTTAGATCTAATTAGATTTACGAGACGAAACAAGCAAACAACTAGCGGGGCGTAACCGAAACCCACCCCTATAGCAACACCATTAGCGTTGCCGTTAGCGCAACCGCTAATTTACACGTCAAGTCTTGTTAAGAAACGTAGGCGTTGATCGGACACGTTGGCGTTGGCGTCTCTAAAGGGTTTTAAAACTACTTAAAGATGGCTGTTTTGAATCAGTTTTGCTGACGCCGTCGTCCGGGCTAAAGTTGGTTGGTTGGTTGGTTGGCTAGATGTCGAGGCTACGTAGCTTTTAACTGCCGAGATATTTTTTACCCGCTGATAACGACTTATTTGGTAATCCGTTAGAGCTTTTAAAAGTCGGCTGAACGTGGCAAACAACCCCAAAACCCATGCCGCCAAGTTTCCAAAAAGGATCGGCGTTACAATGTAGTACCGTAAATCGTCTATCGGCCCATGGCCCATGGCCCATGGCCTGTTAAAATTAATTCAATTAAAAAAGAGGGTGGACCCTGACAGTTATAATTCATTTTTCGAATCCATCTTCTGTCCAGAGAAGGTGTTAGGCCTAACTCCATCGCGAAAACCGGCGTTTATGCGATCATTCACGTTCGGTCTAGCAGAAACGCAATGCCTTTATTCTCATTGTTCAGGAATTTAAGTTTATTAGTTTACGAGTTTATTTAGTTTATTTAGTTTGCTTTACGAAGCCTTATATTTATTTTTGGTGCAGAAAATCCACGATCTACGAGGACGAAACATTGATTCATCCTCAATTAATGGCGACCCCCTCCCTCGCACTTCCGACATTCGTGATCTTGGTGTTTGGTTTACTACCAACCTTAAACCTTCACTCCACTGTGCCAAGGTGACAGCCTCTGCATACCGTCGTCTGGCTATCATAAATCGTTGTTTCATTTCCGGAAACAGTGACATTAAGCTGTGGGCCTTTAAGGTGTTCGTCCGACCTCTTCTTGAATATGCGACTCCGGTCTGGTCGCCTTCCTTACTAAAGGACATTGATATGGTTGAGCGCATTCAGCACCGCTTTACCAAGAGCCTTAGAGGCTTTGAGAAAATCTCATACGCGAAAAGATTATCCCTTCTTGGCCTCGACTCTCTGGAACTTCGCAGGTTGAAGTTCGATCTCATCTTAACATTCAGGATCCTAAATGGCCATGTGGGCATTGATCTGCCGTTCTTCGTTGCCAGTCCGGCTCTGTCCACTCGAGGCCACACACTTAAGCTTGCTTGTCCGACATTTCTTACTCAGTCCAGACGTAGTTTTTTTTCTGTTAGAGTCATTCGTGTATGGAACTCCCTACCTGACACACTAGTTACTAGCAAGAACGTGGCCACCTTTCGACAAAACCTTGCATCGGTTGCACTTACCAAATTCCTAAAAAGGCCTGAACATGTCCAACTTTCTATATGAAATTACCCCTCCAACCTGCTCTCTTCTCCGGGCTGTGTTTTTGTTTTTTTCTTAAATTCAAGGATGGGTATTAGTGGGTCTTGACCCCTTCCTTCTCCTGACTAATTTATTTTTGGTCAAATATTTTATTATTATTATTATTATTTCCTTGAATCTATAAAGCTTTTAGTCAATTTCCGGCAGAATAATAACGATTTAAATACTTTTCAGTTCAGAAATCGTGAAATACCTAGTTACAGCGCCTAGCTAATATCACGATTTCTGGCCTTAAAGGGCCCCGCGCACACGGCGGCCAAGCAGCGCGGCCAGTGGTCGTCGCGGCCCAAAAAACACGAAGACGTGCCGCGTGGCCACGTCTGTTTTTCATTGATAATTCTCAGGTCACGTGATGAAAAATGAACACGGAGCTAGTATAGTCGCACTGTGGTCGCCTGCACGTTGCTCGGGATCCCAGTGGCCGCCGCGACTGTCTGGCCGCCGCGGCCAAGTGCGCGTTGCTACATATACCGTAAGCATTCTCAGTGGCCGCGCGGGGGCCCTTACTCCGTGTTCTTTTTCACCACGTGTTCGAAAACTATCAATAAAAAACGGACGTGGCCGCGTGGCAGTCGCCGTGTTTTTTTGGCTGCGATGACCACTGGCCGCGCTACCTGGTTGCCCAGTGCGCGGGAGCCTTAAAGTATTTTAGAGGGATGTGCCGTAGCTTTGACGGGGCTGTTAAATACGCGATCTACGTTAATACTACCAGGTAAAAGTCGTCAAGGTAATTCTGATGACCCAGATAACTTGGCGCATTGTCCCTGATTTTTTTTTTCAAAATTGTATTTGCATTTCTAAGCCATTGGATAAAGAAGAAATCACAAGATAAAGGGTAAACGAAGCATGCAGTCGGCATTAAAGACTGGCCTTGTGAGGGTACATTATTTCTAGTGTGGAGGCCAAGAAGCAACGTTGCTTTCCCTCCTTATATGTATGTTTGTGACCTCTAGATCACCACTAAAAAAGATTGAACAGCTACTTAGCTCGGCTGTAGCCTGTAGCCAGTACCCGCCCCGGTAGCGCAGTGGTTAGAGTGCCCGGCTAGTAAACGGAAGTCCTGGGTGTGAGTCCCAGTCGGGGCAGTTGTCTTTTCTTTCTTTCTCAGATTAGTGTATTGTGTATCCTCACAAGACCAGTCTTTAATGCAGACTGCTTGGTTCGTTTAAGCCATTGAATTGTCAAGTACTACAGCTAGAGTATAGCTTAGTAAAGAAACTAATCATTAAAATAGATAAATCACAACAATCGTAATGATTCTGTTGGGCAGAAAACATTGCGCGATTGCGCGGGAATGAATCGAGTACTGATTCATCGTAGTTAGGAGAAAAGTATTATTTATTTATATATACATATACATGTTTGTTTATATGCGTTGCATGTAAATAACACCCACTTGTTTACATATATTGGGTGGGTGTATTAATCCTTTATTTTGTCAGGAGCTAATAAATGGGTGCATGGGAGTGCCCATGTTATAACGATCGCGTCATACTGCATCGCTTGTCGCAAGATCACGAGCTGTTGTGAAAATCTGTGGCTTCGAGAGCAGTTTGATTCAACACCACCAGAAACCAAAGCGGCGCTAAAAGGCGTCAATTTTCCGGCACGTACGTGAAATGGTGTTGAGTCAGGAGGCGAAACACGAAACTTGTACTCCAGCTAGCTTATGATAAGCCATCTGCTTCACCGCTTCACGCTCATAAAATGCTGCTGCACGTGGTGAGGGTAACACATGCCTGGTGAAATCGTGGCACGTGACGTATTTTTTCGCGCCTATCTATTGGGTGAAAACTTATTTAGGGTGGGTTATGCCAGAAATAGTGTTGCCCAGTTGTTCACAGGGGTCACCATCGACATGGACAGATAGAACATCCAATAATATTATTATGGACACCAGTGTCGGGCTGACTCATTTTCTGTGATCTGCCATTTCCTTCAAAAGGGGCCCCCCCCCCCCCCCCCAAAAAAAAAAAGTTAACATTTTATGGGGCAAAAGTTTCCTGGTTATGACTTGAGTTGTAGTTCAATATAGGGTACAGTGCAATGAATACAAATGAATGTGCTCACAAATTGGCTTCTCTGCTTAATTTTCGTACTTTGGACAAAAGCTGTATCGGTAAGGTTTTCATTTATGGGTTAAGACTGGCTAGCTAGCCTTCTTTAATACCACCAGGTTGTCAACTTACTTCAATTATAACAAAATATTGTGAGCGCGGTGTATCTTGAGTGCTGCAAGTATTTTGTGAGCGGCTTCGTCTTCCAGGATGGGGTGGCTTTAATCATAGCCGCCATTGTTTTTTGTAACCATCTTGGATATCAACAAGGCACTCTGCTACTGAAAACGTACAGTCGATTATCTGTGTTCGTTCTGCGGAGAACTCAAGATGGGCCGCGGACACTATAATTACGATTCTATCCGAGTCCAGTCCCCGGCGCAGGTAGTTGATCCGTGACCAGGGAAAGGTCCACTTTCTACATTTAGAAGGAGGCACATCTGGCATTGACAGTCGAACAGATGGGACCAACCCTACGGAATGTGCTTTATGAGGCTCTTGATTTTACTAGTTTGCACAAGCGATAATGACTAAACGACTATAGCTGCCAAGTTCCAGCTTCGTCATTTGTTTATAAATAAATAATACTAAAATTTATTACCAAAAATTGGCAAAAGGAAGTCAGGAAGGGATGCTCAGTATCCACTAACGCCTGTCCTGAAAATTGTAATTACAGGCAAATAATTATCACAATTAAAAATAATTACAACTAATATAGAAAAATCTGAATAAAACGCAGGTGACTACTAAAAAAAATGTTGCCATCACACTGTTGCATTAAATCAGAAACACTTAAAATATTTCGAAAGAACACTTTGCTTTTTGAGACCACGTTTAAATTGCTATAGACTGGTGGAGTTCACCACCTCCGATGGTAGGGAGTTCACGGATGCACCACGCGGTTTGAGAAAAAGTACTTATAAAAATAAAAGCAGAGGACAATGCGCGTTGCCTGATTAATTGGCGGAATGATATTACTACTTTTTAAGGCCAATCCTTTTAGGCAACTTGGCGGTTTTTTTTACACCATTTTTTGGTGTTGGGTAGAATAGCAACATTCGTTAGACTTTGAGGTTTTTTCACGCTCCCAGCAGAGCTTGAAGGAGAGAGGGACAATTTTCCTAGGTAATGCCAACCGGAAATACCTAGGATCTTTTACATGCCACAATCGACAAGAGCACGCAGCATCACAGTACCATTTATGGGTGGCTGAGGCCGTGTTCGAACCAACGGCCCCTTGCTTGTGAGATAGTTGATCTGAACATCAGACTACCTTGCCCCATACTGGCATACGGTACTGGAATAACAAGTGCTAAAATTACCCGAAATGTGTCTTGCTGAAACAGAAGAAAATGTCAGCCCCAACATGAACTTCCATGTTAAACATCAAACTTTGGAACCGTATAGTTTCCCTCATAATTGATATAGACCCACGAAATTCCGTGGCCGATCGTATCATAACTATTTCACTGTATTAAAAATGTATGACAATAATCGAACCGTTTGGCCTCCACAGAATAGCCAGTTTATGTTGTTGAGAGTCTTTGCCCTCACCTGGAGATCGAACCAATGAAACTATTTTCAACATTTATAGTTTAAAACGGATAAACAAGGCCTATAGGGCTTTTTGGCCGCTGTTTTAATATGACTGCAATATTCTTGTTGTTCTTATTCTTTTGGGGAAAGTTTACTTTCACGTAGACTTGGGAATATTTCATGGGGCTCCATGGGTGGTTCGTAGTACTGCTAAGAATGAATTGTGTACCAAATTTCATGTTTTTAGATCGATGTGGATGATTTTTTTTTGCTTAAAACAGCTCTGTACGATTAACTATTCAGGATTCCAAATTTATTGTGAGTGTTAAAAATAAATTCGAAAATTTGTAATTTCTTCCATAACAATTGGTCTATTTATGGCAAATTCTAGCTCAGTGTGGGGTTTCAAACGATGTATAAAATTTCATTCCAATCCGACCTTTCGTTTGGGCTCCACCCAGACTACAAAAGTGAAACCAACCAACGAACCAACCAACCAACATTTGGCAATCGGGTGTCCGTATAGGCTACTCTACGCTCGCTCCGCTCCGCCAAAAGTTGATTACATGGTTCTCAAGAGCGCACACATGGGCTCTTGCTGAGCACGTGGAACGTTTTGTTTAAGCCAGTCTTGAAAATTGGGCTTCAGTGCTTTCGCTAAATATTTCATGGATCTATTGACCATATCAGCCCGAGTTCCATTCACATAATCACCGCGAAACGAATTTAAGAGCGTTCACATGCCTTTCGCACTAAAAATTTGTGTTTAAAGGCTTGTTTTTATACAATGTGTAACATTTGCAATATGAACTTGGCATTAAAACGCACACACATTTTACTCCACAACAAAATGTCTTAGTTTTTTGGGTTTTTTTTTACCAAGCATTAATAAGACTTTTTGTTGTGGAGTAAAATGTGTGTGTTTTATTCAAGCCAAGTTCAGATTGCAAATGTTACACATTGGATAAAAAACAAGTCTTTAGATAAGAGTTGCGAATAAAAAAAAAACAATTGAAAAGCCGCTCGCCCGCCTCAGTTTTTTTTAGATAACTCCTGAGAACCACATGATCAAATTTTAACGCTTCAGGCGAACTTTTTTAAATTTTGAAAACGGAATGTCAAACGTAACAACACCCCCTCGAAAACTCGGAAGAAAGAGGTTGGAAGTCAAGTCAGTTCTCAGATTTTCGCCTGCAAAATTTATCACGAGGAACTAGGAGTAGCGTTTTACAAGTTACTGCGCACGCGTGAAATCGATACGAAGAACCCAAGAAAGCTCGTGCGACGAGGAAAGAGTTCTTTGTTCGCTTGCTATAGTTTCTAGCCGCCATAGTGGTTTCGTGATTTGTTGTCGTTCGCGAAAAACCAGCGCCGTTCTTATGGGAGAACGAAACAATGGCGGGTTGGGGTCGGGGGAGTATGTCTGATACACATACCGGTAATCGGCACTAGCATTGTAAACGTTCGGCCTAACTGAATTCTGAACTCGTCACCCACAGAGAAGAGAACACATAACGGCGCACTTAGTCAACGATCTGAGAATGAAATTTTCTTGTTCGTTCAGGTTTTACCGCAAAATCGCCTATTAACAGCCCTGGCCGCCCATCCCTCCACCCTCCCCTAAAATATTTTAAGGTCGAAATCGTGAAATAACCTAGGTACAGCCTCCCCCCCCCCCCACTCCCTTCCCGGGATGGAGGTCCGTGCTGCTGCAACCAGGTTATCCCGCGATTTCTGACCTTAAACCATTTTAGATCGTAATTTTTCTACTAGAAATTGAATAAAAGCTTGATACAATCAAAGAAATTAACGTTTCATTCCCTTAAATCGTGGTTTGTCTGCACCAAAATTACCTTCATACATAAAACAAACTAAATAAACTAACAAACTTAAATTCCTGAAGAAATGAGAATTAAAAGACATTGCGTTAATTCTAGCCCGAACCCAGATCGGGTACGTGAATGATCACATAAACGCCGAAAAGGAGTTAGGCCTGAACGCTCTCACTAAGATTCGAATTATAACGTTCGCCCCCCCCCCCCCCCTTTCTTTCTGAAATTAATTTGAACAGCCCACGGTGGTTTCATGGCTGATTTATGGAACTTTTGCTGTGGTTGCTTTTCACTCAGCACCAGCTCAGCCTCTGCACCAACAATGTCTAAAATATACGTATATTGCCACTACACAGACTACTGCTGTACACAGATCGTGTGATGGATGAGCTGGCACATGGTGATGTGCACTGGCGGAGACAGGATAGGAACCGCAGCAGCCCCCAACCCCGTGTCGGTTTTAGCTCTGCCGGTCCAAAAATGAGTTAAAATGAATTAAAAAAAAATACCCAAAACCAAAACTGGTGTAAGAGAAGCCACCAAGTTTTTCAAAAGGGGGCGGCCTTTGAAAGTAGTGATATCATTCAACAAGGGAAAGGCCGCCAAAGTTAATCCTATTTTTTTTTATTAAAAAATTAATTTCTTTGAGCCTTAAGTCAGCCGAAGCGACTTAATGCTTGTATGGCTGAACCGGCTCAATTTTGAACATTACCAGACGTTTACAGAAGAAGAAATATCAGGTAAAGGGAGGTGCCAACCCGGGGATTCGATCCGGGAAACCTCCGATCATCGAAGGGGCAGAAAGATTGTCTAGAATTTGCCAGAATAGTTCCCATAGCTGCTGAAGGAGCACGGTAGCCTCTCACGCTACCCTGGCCGGCAGTCCTGGCGGCGACTTTGCCAAGGTCTCCTTTCCAGGGGTTCGACCAAATCCGCACACTTCCAGCAACCAGGCTGAGCTCTCTCACAACTCAGCCATGATTACCACAAGCCAAGTTAATCGCACCTACTAATATATCGAAGTTTAAATGAAAACTAGAAGATTGCTACTAGTGGTAGCAACCTTCAGGTTTTCATTTAACGTCCAAAGTATTATTCGGTGCGATTAACTTGGCTAATAGGATTAACCTTGGCGCCCTTTCTCTGGTGGAATGATATCACTACTTTCAAAGGCCGACCTCTTTTGGAAACTAGGCGGCTTCTCTTATACCAGTTTTGGTTTTGTGTGGATATCAAAACTTTCATAGGCCTGTGAATGTACAAAGAATACCACGGTCTAATCGTCACCTCTACCTTTTTGTCTTTGGAGGTATTTTATGTCTGTAAACTTCCTCATTCATAATTTTCACATTTGCTATTGCCATTCCAAACAAATTAATAACAAGCATATAATAGTATAATAATTGCAAGGACTTAATTAAGTTCCTATGGAATAAAGATACCCTGTGTCTTACAAAACCAGTAATGCGTCATTTAATACCTGCAGTTTTCGCAAAATTTTCCTGAATATAACGACGTTTTCTTTTCAGGTATTAGTGTATGATGATTTACGACACATTTTTTTTTGTTTTTTTTATATAAATCAATAGTTTCTAATAATAGCCTTCAAAAATAATGTTATAGGTTGTTATTTCACGACAAATTAAGAGTCGCATTTGTGTGTTGTTTATTATGAAATCATAAACCGAATGATCTTCTGACGATCTGCATTTTGTTTCCTAATCTTCTAACAAATTGCCAAATTGTCCCTTTTATCGTCGTGGGGCAGATTCAGTTTGGCCAAATGACCCAACCTTTGCAATAAAAGATACTCTTGTCTCTTAGTGAACCACCTGTATGCAACAACAATATATTCTGACAATTAAGTATAGCGTGTAAAACTTAACATGTTATAATCTACTGTTGGATGACAATACAAACAATGGTTACAACAATAATTTTGCACTAAAGAGCCACTTCAGGGCCACGTGCTTCTAGCTGCAACTCCAATTTTAGAAAAAGGCACTTCACCATATGACGCTTTACCTATCTGCCGAAATTAGATCCGGCAACTTTCCCTAATGAGCTGTAGAGAGGTGTCTTTATACCTTATGAAAATTAACATGTGAGCCTGCGGACTAGTTATTAGTTACTAGTTACTAGTAACACATATCAACGTTATTGAGGACACCTTTTCTCCATGAAGGACACGTTCCCACATTTTCGTTTTGAGTTTTTCTTTGTTACTGGACCCAAGACACCTGATTCAAACGATTCGCAAAGATTTCTACCGCATGGGGAATTTACACCAGTATGCTGAAATCTGGTATAAGCTTGTTTCAGTTAAAAAAGACAGTCTGCTAATGAGGACGCTTTTTTTCATCAACAATCATTTTTTAACAATGGGATGTCTACAATCGGATGATCTACTATTACTTGGCGGCGACACACTTAGCGTGTTTCTAAATTAAAGTTCAAGTTTTCAGCAGCTGTTATCTAAAGACAGACGGTAGCGTATCGCTGCCAGGTTTGTACGATACGATATCGCATAATTCGGGCCAAGGCCCCTGAATAAAATGTTATAATCTGGCGGCCGCTAGCGGCGTATTTTTTTTAGCCGAGACACCCAACTGGCGATGTCAGGCATCTGGGCGTAAATAATAATGCAACGAAAACTTCCCAAAAGTAGCAGGATGTAGTCCCTACGTGTCGCCTGATGAAAATAAACGCTTGTTTGAAGAGTTAGGAATGGTCCAATATTGAGATAATTGTTCCTCAAAACAGCTGATTTGGTGAAATTCTTTTAATCTGTTTACTCAATGTTGCTAATCTCTACGATTGACAACGTCTGCAGGTCAGGACCTGAGTCCCTTTTGTTGGTGTGCAGCCTGGGGGTGTAACGGGGGGGGGGGGGAGGCGTACGAAAGTATTGTTATTGCCATTGTTAGTAATGTCGGCATCGTCTCTCATTGGACACTCATCAAGGACCACGGTAGCAGTCCTTATGTAAGCCTCAGCATGAACTTCCATGTTAAACGTCAAACTTTGAACTCCTATAGTCTCGCCCAGAATTGACATAGACCAACGAAATTCGGTATTTGGAGTCGTGTCGTAACTATTCTGACAAGGACAGCGTGTATACTGACGTACGTATCTAGACGCACGCTAGTGTGTCATTGCCAAAGAAATTGTGTACACGCCCAATTCACGAAAAATAAACAAAATGTCAAGATAAAACAAAAAACTGGTAAAGAGGTCACCAAGTTGAGAACGGTTTGGCTTCTCAGAGAAGTGATATGCATTCAATTATATATTTAAAAAGAACTAAGAATGGATTTAAATTCACGAAGTCGGAGCATTCTGATCTTGAAAATAAATGTTTACGCCGTTTGAATCAACTACGGATGGTTGATTGTCACCCAACGTCCAAAGTAATTGGAGCTTCGCGTCAAACGGACGCGCCATTGAGGAAGCAGTAGGAGCACAGACGGGAAGAGGGAAGTGGGAGACCTAGCCAAACAGCAAAACAAAAGCGGAGCCCGCTCCATTATGTCAACAATGAAGTGACGACGGCCTTAGTACTTAAGTGTTTAAAAAAATCATACTATTGTAATACACAAGTTAAAGCCGCCTGGCAACTCATTCCTTAGAAAAATATTGAAGTTTCCTGAATCAACCGTGTCTTTTGATAGCAATCCAATTTCTTAACTTTCTTGTTTTTGTCACCTCCATTCCAAACATGTCAACATTGGGCTCCGCAACTCTCACATTCTCTTCGTAAGCAGCACCTCCCCACCAGTCCACCCCATGAAAAATGGATGATGCGGCCTCACATCAGTCACGTGACTAATGACGCGCCCAGCGGCCCTTGCGCGAGAAGGCCAAGGGGGGTGATGGGATTGAAAAGAAAGGTCGGAAGATGTAAAAGATGGAGGAGAAAAGGCGAGGAGAAAAGGAAGACTGAAGAATACGGGTAGACATAAAACCTGACTGCTCAACCTCTCTTAGACTGGAGCGTTACAGTGGAATGAAAATAAATGTCTTCGGTTCAAAATTTAGGGCCTTAGTGATAAAATATGGTTATGTTGTTTTAGGACGCGCTCGCTCGGTTAAAATAGTTCGTTGTGGTTGAGATGGTAGCGTGTTGATGGAGATGGGAGGCTTTTCGTTTTGTCTTTAAATGGCACCGAATCTTCTAACAAACTGGTGGGAAAAATGTTGGACTTAATGAAGATGTACAATGAAATGTGCGTGGTAGAATTACCACTCGTTGGTTGCAAAAACAAAACACTTTCTAAAAAAGGCCAACGCGAACGTTAAAAACACATTACCGGCTTGAAAGAAAAAAATTACTAACTTTGTGTCGACACTTTCAAAAATTAAAAATAATGTGTGATTAAAAGGACGTACCCTCTCCCTGTTTTTGCGCATCCTGCGCGTAATTAGCTTTTGCAACATTCACGTTTTGTTTGTGCGAATGTAGCATCTATAGCCATTTGCCGCTATCTAGGTCCGTCTAGCCCTTACTTTCAACAGGCGAAGGAAAACATAAACATGCCACGTGTCTCATTAATTGTTGAGTGTAAAGTTGGGGCGTCCACGTGCACCAGGAAGCAAGCGGTAAAGTTAAGCCTAACCACATCACGGCCGCTTTTTTCTACATATCGAACGTTTTGAAACGCAGATTTTGAACCGCTAAATGGGCGTCATCGAGTGCCAGTTATATCGGTAATCTTGACCGATTGCTCCCTGGTGCACGTGCATGGACGAACCAATTTTACATTCCATAATTAAGGAGGCACGTGGCTTGTTTGTTGTGTAAAAAGAAATTTCTTTGCTCATTCCTTCGCTTGTTGAAATCAAGTGCTACATAGAACTAAATAATGGTAGACGGGGCTGGATGTTGCAACCTGTCATTTGGTGAAGAGGCACCTTTAAGGTAGTCCCTTTTTCAAACCTTCGTTAGCTGGCTTTGATTTCAGGCTTCCTGGCTTCTCCCACTGGCTAATTTTCTAATTTTCGTCACCACATGTTGTTCTGGTTAGCACGGCACTAACAATTATTATTAGGACACCACTTGACAACGAAGTG
>JAHWFP010220220.1:5121-65548 GCA_023313725.1 Lithobius niger | reverse complement strand
TTCAAGATTCAGCTTAGTACTGACTTTGGCCGAATAACGATATTCGGTATTCAGCTGAATACTGATTTTGGCCGAATAACCATATTCGGTATTAGCTGAATACTGATTTTGGCCGAATAACGATATTCGGGATTCAACTGAGTACTGACTTTGGCTGAGTAACAATATTCGGTATTCAGCTGAGTTCTGACTTTGGCCGAGTAACGATATTCGGGATTCAGCTGAATACTGACTTTGGCCGCATAACGATATTCGGGATTCAGCTGAGTACTGACTTTGGCCGAATAACGATATTCGGGATTCAGCCGAGTACTGACTTTGGCCAATAACGATATTAAGTATTAGCTGAATGCTGATTTTGACCGAACAACGGTATTCGTATTCAGCTGAATACTGATTTTGTCCGAATAACGGTATTCGTATTCAGCTTTATACTGATTTTTTGGCTGCATAACGATATTCGATATTCAGCTGAATAATGATTTTGGCCTGGTAGTATTAAGATTTGTTGATATTCGGCCAAGTAATATTTTAGTACAAATTTATGCATTTTTTTTGTTTGAGAACCATTAGCTAAGCAATTCGTTTTTGGTTTATGAGGAATTGTCTTCTAATATACCTAAAAGAAGGAAAGGATAACATCACAGCAACAAAACTGTTTTAGTACGTGGATATCTGTTCACTGCAGATTATTTAAACAACAGATAATCACTCTGGCATCTGTTGAAAGAAGCGTCCATCAGTTGTCTATTCAAAAATACCTAACCAAAATACTTCCCCCATGTTAGTGTTTCTAATGTGAGACTTATTACTTCCCCACTTATTTAATTTTAGGCACTGTGCATATTAGGAACTCAAGCCTCTTCTTTGACACTGTCGTAAAGGCTACTTTGAAACATCATAGTATCAGTATGCATAAACTGATACCAGTAAATGGGAATAGCTGATGATAAACTGATACAATGCACCAACTGTACTTTATTTTTAAGACAGTGGTTTGATTCACTCCGCAGGTAAAATAGTCCCAAGTGGTTATTTGTTTAATTTCTTATGTTTAAGCATCTTCCTAACACAGTTCTCTACAACACTTTACAATGTGACCTACCTTTTAGGAATAAGCTAAAAGTGTGAGGTTTGGTGCAATTTTGACAATTTTTGGATAATATACAATTCGAAGTACTTAGGCCCATTTTGTCCACTATTTTCAGTGGCGTAACGTACAGGTAGGCAAGGTATGCATTGCGTAGGAGCCTAAGACTGTGCGGGGGGGGGGCCCGTCTAGTCTGCCTTCACCAACGTTTTCTAGTCTGCAAACATGCTGACTGCAGAGCGAGTCAGACGGACCCTGGGGTCAATTCCTTCCCATGAGGTAAAATGTGAGGCCCGTGCTCATCACATCATGCCTTTTTAGACGTTAAGGTCTCTAAATATACATAACTCATTAAAAAGTACGTCAGATCAATGACTAAATGACCGTAGTTGGCTCAGTACTGAGTGTGCTAGAGAATAAAATGACAGTGTCACTGAATTGTTTGCGTCATACAAACCCCATTCGAAAACGTTGATGAAGGATAAGATAATATACAGTCTGCAGCCTTTATTATACTTTTGAAGTTAAGGGTCAGACTGTTGAATAGCCTAGTTATGGTACTGAGTTAGTTGCAAATACTTGACAATTTGTAGGGTTGGCTCAGAGTTGAAACACGTATGCGATTCGTGCATGCAACTAGTACTCTGACCAAATTAAAAAAATAATGGGCTCCTAAAAATCGAGGTTTATATCACTGCACATCCCCCTCCCTCCCCAATCTTTATTTCCTTACTTTTTAATTCTCTCTCACTCACCCTCTCTTAAAAAACATTCTTGAATGTGCTACTGGCACACATTAAGTTTTGCATAGGGGCCCAGCATAGGGGCCCAGCTTAAATTCGTTACGCCACTGACATTTTCACTCAAAGAGGTCACTCTTTGAAGAAATTCGAAGAAATTCACTCTGTAAACAACTGTTCAATATAAAATAGTTCTTTTTACTGCAAACGGCTTCAAAAACTGCAAGAAGCTATTGCTGACTCTGTCATTGAGGTTGATGGTTACAACGTTTTGACGATGTTGTTTTCTCTGTTGTTCCACAGTTATTTGCGAACTTATTGTTGTAGATGAGAATGAGATAACCAGGTGCGGTTAACGCTCGCTTGCTAAAACTCTTTGACCCTTTAAGATAACACGATAGGGCCTTAGGGCTCCGTTGGACAGATGACCAGAAGTGGTTAAAGCTCGCTAAAACTCTTGAACCTTTGAGATAACACATGAAACGGGAAATCAACTCTTAAAAGATTCCATCAAAATACGGGATCCGACAATAACACAACAGCGAAATACTTGGTGTCACATTACCAACGGGAAAATTCTGCAGTGCCAACAACAAGGCATTAATTTGACTGGCTTTCAAGTGATATTAACCCTTACATGACCACAATATTTTGGATGGATTACTGATTTTGGAGGGTTACACCACGGGAAGCCAATATTTCGGATGTCAGGCCGTATTCTTGCCTGTCTTCTTTTGTGGGCATTGGCAGCAAATAAGTGTCTTTATTTTTAGTTTTTAAAAGTTTTGTTACTATAGCCCATATTCTCAGTTTGTTCTTCCGAGTGTAGCATTGCTTTGCAGGTCTGCGCATTCCAAAGTCATCATGACTTAATAAACCAACGCGGCTGTGATTAACACGTCGTCATGGTGTCTTTTCACCTGAGACGAATTAGTACCAAAAACGAAAAGAAAAAAAAAAGGAGAGGAAAAAAAAAATAAAATCCAAACCAAGTCAGTCCCACCCTGGTCTGCCTTTGTGGGGGCGCCTCCAAGCGATAGGGCTGAGGCGTAATTATGCAAATTTCATGACGGTAGCAGCGAGGTTGGAGTGTGAACCGACGCGGTGCGTGGCAAATTAATTGGGATTCGCCCAAGCAACCAGGTTTTAGTGATCATTCCCCGCTCGTTTCCACCATCTGATTTTGCGACGCTTTCCCCTGCAGACAAAATGGAGGCAAAGGAAAACTTAAGAAAACCTAAACAGAATTTTGCTTTCAAAAATAAACTGTGGTAGGAAGAGGCAAATAAGCCATTGCGCTGTTCCCTAAACAACAAAAACTGAGGCTATGGTAGTGGTTATGACGATTCCTCAATGCTGAAACCTTTAAATAGGCTAATTTCAGCTAAATCTTCGATAATGTATGTACTGGTACCAGTAATTAATTAAATGGTACCCTTTCGTCTACTATTTTAATCAATAAATGAATTATTTTAATGAATTAGTTTTGTGGCGTGCTATCTTGGATTGGTATTAAAACGTATGAATGAGCAAGAGTTTGGTAATGGTAAGCAGGTGAGTAGGATATAGTCTTATGGTTTCAAATAAACATTAAATATGTCAGGTTCCATGAACACTTTAAACATACTTAAAAATTAAACTAAATTAAAGAAAAATATAACAGAAAAATTGACTCCCCAGTCCTTGCCAGACCCCTTGCTATCGCAACAAATATTACTAGGAAACATGCTTTGGGCCTATTGTAGGCGGAGCGAACGGAACTTCATATCAAACTTATATTTAGTTTTTATTTTAGTGACGATACCACATTTGTTAATAATCCTTAAAAATCTGGGTGCAATACTTAATGGGCTTTATTGGGCTGTTTGCCTTTTGGTGTGCTGTTCTTTGCGGGCCTTTTTCTTATTTTAGCTTTTTTTTTTAATGTAGGCCTATGTTAGGTGTCAAATTGACGTTAACAAGCTTTCGTTTGCTCCAGCATTGAGTTTTTGTTTAGTTATTTGTAGCCTACTTTTCGCAGCCAACACTGAAGACGTGGGCCATCGCCGCGAGTAAAAATAAAACAGCACGTAATAAGGCGTTTAACTGCAAGCCAAACAATCATCAGTACGGTATAGTTTTTAACAATAGTCTGAAGATTCAAAAGGTTCACAATACTGCTTTGGTATAAGATTTGACACTGCCACCAACGAAAATGTTGAGCTGGCACACCTCTATCACGCAATGTAAGATAATATATTATTTCCTAACTCTATGACTGCAACAGCGATCTCTATTATATAATCTGAAAGAAATAACCATCACAATTTAGGTTTAAAATGTGTTAGCTTTTAGACCTAGTTTTAGGCTTTAGGCCTAATTTTTAGCGTTTAGGCCTAATATTTATCTCCGATTTACTTTCGTTAGTAGCAGCTTACAACAGTGGTTCGAGATTAAGCCTATTCCTTTATGTGATGCAACACGGTTTTCGTTTCGAGTCTTCACGTTACCGTAACAACCAGGAATCGAGAGAGGCGGGCGTATTATTGTTTCCTGTTTCGTGCTTTCGTGTTTCGTCTAATGTCAATATCGTTTTATAATACCGCTTGGCCTTGATACGACGATTTCAGGTTTCATATTCGGGATTCCCAACGCTAGTGTAAACGCCACTTTCGTTGCCATGTTGAATTGAATAATCTTCAAAGCATTCTTTTTTCAAATGAAACTAACGTGTGTCATTAATGGTATCCTTTTGTTTTTGTGGTTGCGTTTGTTACTGTAGTGGTTAAATGCAAGCATCAAATGTTATTATTTCGTTGAGTTACGTCGAAAAAGATTATTAGCTAGAAAGAAGCAACCAAAATTTAATTTGCCGTGTTTTTTGAAGTTCACTTGACTACCATTAGCGTGGTGTATGCTACGTCGGAATTCCTTAACTATTAACGACTCCAAATGTACAATGGTGAGTGTTAGATATAAATTCGAAAATTTTAAAATTTCTACAGTAATAATTGTTCAATTTACGTCAAATTTTGGCTCAGCAATACTTTTGGGGGTATAAAGCATTGTGCGAAATTTCATTTCATCCCGACCTTTTGTTTGGGCTCAACCCAGACTAAAAAAGTACAACCAACGGACCAACCAACCAACATTTTGCAATTTGGTGTCCGTTATAGGCTACGCTTCGCTCGCTCGCTCCACCAATTAGTATTATTATTATGTTAAATTTCAAATTACAGCCTAAAAATTTAAATATTTAGAAATTTTAAATTATTTTAAAGTTTTAAATATTTAAAAATTTTAAATATTTAAGAACAGATACACGTAATAATGCCATAACACAGGAAGCTCTTCCTCTTGGAAGCTCTTCCTCTTCAGTGACATGCTTAACCTCTTACATTGCTGGTAAACGTGAGGTGTTTCAAACGAACTGGGCTCATCGTAAAGCAGAACAAACCCTTACTGTTCTTGAAGTTCTTTACTTTTTTAGGGTTAACATCTGATATACAACTAAATTTTAGAAACCATGCCTTATTAAAACTAGTAGCTGTCCATCTACCCTTAAAAAATGCGTCTCATCTATGCTAAATTTTTGTATTTTTGAATTTTGTATGTTAGGAATTTTTTACTTTAACTTAAAATGTTTAAATCTTCAAATTTGTCTGAACTTTACAATTTTTAAGTAAAAAAATTGTAACGTTGAAATTTTGAATTTTAAACTTTTAAATTACGAATTTGGGAAATACCTAACTTTGAATTTAAAAAAAATTATTCAAATTTAAAAATTAAATAAAAAATGTCAACACTTAAAAATAAAAAATAAACCAAGTTAAAAATTCAAAATTGCAATCTAGTTCCCAATAGATGACCAATTATCTGAACAATGATGAATTGTTCAGTGCAATATAAACCTACATAAAAATTGCTTGTCATTACTCTTAAAAAATGTTTGCTACTTTTCAATCCATCAGTGTCCCTGATTCATCGTAGATGCTAATCAGGATTTCCTGAAATTAATAATTATTTTACTATCTGCATGTGACAAGGCGGGCACCGTAAAGGTTACTGTTTACTTTTAAGTTTTATTTATTTATTCATTTATTTATTTGTTTTAATTTTTGTGTGTCAATTCGAGTATCTTTTTGTTTAGCAGAATAAACATTATGATTAGCATGGGTAGATGTGAGCACTCGGGCGTCAGATTCGACAGGCATCTTGGCCCGGCTGTACATCTCGGGCTTCTGCAGATTCGGGTTTGATCCTGGTGAAGGAGAGTGTATATGTACGGGCTTTTGTCAGGTTTTTTCCTACACATTGCACGAGGTTTTCCTCCGGGTACTCCGGTTTCCTCCCTCATGCAGCAAAAACAACTGGCATGATGGTGGTTTGCCGCTTGGGCCTTCAAAAAAGCTTTAGGCTTACTGACCGATACCTTTTATTCTGTTATCCTTTTCTATACTTCGTTTGCTAAGAATAAAACAATATCCCTTTACTGTTTAGGCTCCTTGATCGGTAAAGGTTTTTCTTTGTCAAAAGGCTTGACAAGAAAAATCTCTTTTACATTTATTCTATCGTTTTTCGTCCTGGATTGCAGACGTCACACAGAAAGCTTGGTCGCCTTTTTGGGAAGCAAGCCAAACAAAAGACAAACACGCCAACTGTTTTTTTAGGCCCTCTTTTTTTTTTCCATTGCAGGGCCGGATTTCCTAATTAATACACGACTGGGCGAAGAAAAGGCCAAATCCTAATGAAGCTTGGGGAAGAGGGTTCAAAGGAGGAAAACTTGGAAAACTTTCTGTACCAACTGGATGAAGGCACCTACACAATTAGTAGCAGGAAAGAAATTTCCATCTGAGAAGTCAAATGTGGCTGTTCAACATTAGGAATAGAATCCACTGCACTGTCCAAACACTAATCGGACATGACACTAGTGCATAATGACATACTGTAGTGTGTTTTCCCCTCTCTATTTATTTTTCCTTTGAAAATTTTTATTTTACAAATTAGTCTGAAGTATCGACTTTATTAATATGAACGTTTTACGTTGTTTAAATCTACTAAAATTACTAGAAAAAATTCGTATTTGTAGGCTGCTGTGGTAATATTATTAAATATTTTTCAACGCACGTCGCCAAAAATTAGATTTTTTTAAACTTTAGGTACCATTTTCCACAAAAGTATTGGACAGAAAATCTTGATTTTTTACAAGGAGCTTCATTAGGTAGTTCTGTACATAACCGACTACAATTATGGTTTTCCATGGAACACTCAAGTTTTTAGAATTTATAATATGTAATAATAGCGTTATTAATTAAACATATAAATGTTAAACAAAATTTGTTCCCTACACCATTTGCATGACTTAAATAATTCTAGTCATATCTCTACATAATGATGTGTTTTATAATCCTATCAAGTTTCAAAGCTGTAGGTGTAACATATCTTAACCCATCAAAACGGTAGTTGCAACTCTTTTGCCAGCGCTGGCCCTAATATGCTTTAAACAATGCTTTAACAATGATAAAAAAACAATATCTTTTCCGGCCAAAAAAAGAAAAAGAATTTATCGAAGGAAACAATGCAGAAGCAAAGGTGTAACAATAATGCTGCAAACAACAATGTCTTTACAAACATGCATTCTACTTGGTTTCATGAAATCACGTAATCGGGCTTGAGTGAAAAACAAAAAAAAATATCTGTCTGCTCCCAGGTTATAGGGCTTACAAAGACCCCAAAAATGCGAAGTCGGATTCGGTGCGAAAAAAATAAACCAGGCCACAGGACGTGAAAAACACCGTCTGCTCCCGGGTAACAGAAATGAATGAAGGATGGTGAAATGAATCACAAGATACATGGATTGATTGAGCGAAGCAACCTTACCAAAATTACCCATCTTCAAGAACCGGAATTATTTAAATCACACATTTCACTGTTATGAAGCAGTTGTACTCCTAGAGTTGCCCATCTTCATGACGGGCTTTATAGTGTCTGCGGCCTATCTTGACTTCTCCGCAGAACGAACACAGATAATCGATTGTACGTTTTCAGTAGAAGAGTGCCTTGTTGATATCCAAGATGGTTATAAAAACAATGGCGGCCATCGATTAAAGCCACCCCATCCAGGAAGACGTAGTCGCTCAAAAAATACTTGCAGGACTCAAGATACACCGCGCACACAATACAGCTAGTTTTATTATTATGGTACCTAAAGTTGTGACATATTCCCCTTAGAAATACCTGGGATTCACCTTCTTCAGATGCAAAAAGCACGAAAAAACGTTCCATGCTCACATTTCTTCAGCGCCCAGATTCAATGGTGCATATCCTTGCTTTTTTGCTTCTGAAGAAGGTGATAGGTTGCTACAGGACTCAGTACTGCGGTAAAATCACCGAAAATTAAAGTTAACATTCAGTGAAGTTCATTCTTGTGGTTTTTGTGGTATTTCGTTCTCAGTGATGTCTATTGATAGCAACATTAAGCACTGGTTAACTTTTTTTTTTAAATCTCTCCATGCCAGAAGGTGCATTAACTCGAGCTATTAAAAAAAGTATGAATGTTAAATACAGAATACAGCTACTTACGTTGTCCGGGAGGAATAGGTGGTAAAGCGTCGGTGCGTGGGGTGGGACAGCTGACCCCTTGTGCCGTACGGCTTGCGTTAGTGCTCAAGGGCTTGTTGAAGGCTGTAAAAACGCACACGAATTGTCCAGGTAAAGTCGGCAGGTTATCGATGGTTAGCTGGAGCTGAAAGAGGCAAGTAAAAACACTATTGAAGAATCACTGTTCTGAGATCGGTTTCCAGAAAAAATATGAGTAATGAAATCTAAGGAAACTGCACTTAGTAAACATAAAGAGCTGTCACGGAATTGCAACCTCTAGTTTTAACCAATTTTTAGGAATTTTTACGAATTCTAATCGGAAAATTGAATTAGTACATCTACAAAAAAAATGTTTTAAATTGCAACCAGCATAAGGGGTGGGGGGATTGAGGCTGAATGGCGCGTCGACAACTTGGTCATTAGCGCCAACTTCAGTCACAGTGCTGTGGTCCGGGTTGCCATTGCGCCACACATTACAGGGGGGGGGGGACCAGCATAAGCACAACGACATCAACCGCATGAAGAAATTTTAGTTACTAGTGTGGAAATGCATTCCACGATACTGTGATCTTTGGAAGATTTTGCAGTACCGCAGTCTACGCTCCTTAGATACAGTAAATGAATGATTTTAATACCTATGGAAATCGCTAACTACATTTCTGGTGTTGACTCTGCAAATATACGTGAAACCCATCTAGGTTATAGCGACTGTACGTTGGTAAGCCTAAGGGCGCATTTACGAGCATTTCTCGCAGCTAGAATTCAATCACGATGGCAAAGGTCTCGTTCCCATGGTAACAACACTGCCCGCATTAGCTAAATCCGACATCGTTTGAGGAAATGCTTGTAGTTTTATAATCCGTGACAATAATATAAGAAGTCCTCATGGCGAAACAATTTTTCCAGTCGCTCCTCAACTCACGTTATTGGCTGTTTTCGTTGTGAGGCGGCAGACATAAAACCTCCGCCATGTTGGAATTTTAGGTGATTTCTAGCTCCTAGCTGCGAGAAGGCAAAGGCGAGTCAGAGCGTAAAGGCGCACTAACAGGGGAAAATGGGTGCCAGCATAACATCAACTTCATGGTCATCTTCCCCAAGCAACATGTTAATATTATATTCCGTTTCCATTTAACCTTTAAGTCGGCAGTCCCTTTGTTATCCTTCAATTACTTAACGTATTCCATGATGGCGGAGCTACACGGGATATTTGTTAATTGCTCGCAGGTGCAAGCCAAACTGTCTGCCAGAGAATAATTAATTTTGTCGTGCGGACAAGACACCAAGATGATCAACAACACGGAAAATTAATTAAGTCTCTGTGTTTTGGGAAGCTAGGACCGTTTTCACATAGAGAGAAAGACCTGAGTGGGAACAAACACGCGCATAATGACGTAAATTGCATTATCGCGACTAAACAAGGAACAATTGGAAAAGTATTGGCGGAAATTAAAATTCGGCCCAACAGAGTTTGACCCCAGCTTTAAACAAACATGTACCAAGTACTAAACACGTGCAATGTTTTAACAAGGATTCAATTTGAAGTGAATCTACATGGATTTCGTGATAGGCCTAACACACTTCTGCATTTCGTCGACACGCTGTGAAACTCATCCTTTAGTCCGGTGAAATTCGAGCCAAGGCAAATAATGCCCTTTACCAATCTACATTAATAACAGCACCAAAGAAGAATAGTGAACCCGCTACAAAGTACAGCAACCGAAACACTTGCCTATTGGAAAGCAGAATACTTAGAGCAAACATACTTCCAACAATGCTCCTTTGCATTCTCGCTGCTAGAACTCAATCGCGATGGCAAAGGTGACATTGCCATGGTAACAACGCTAAATGGATTAGCTAAATCCGACATCGTTTGAGCAAATACTTGCAGTCTTATAATCCGTACCAATAATATAAAGAATTCTTTATTACGAAACAATTTTCCCAAACGCTTCTGAACTCACGTTGTTTGCTGTTTTCGTTGCGAGGCGGCAGGCATAAAACCGCCGCCATGTTGGAATTTGATGTGATTTCTAGCTTCTAGCTGCGAGAATGCGAAAGCGAGTGGTTGCGTAAACGTGCCCTTACACGTGGTAGCTTTACTGTTTTTCTGCGATGTTGTGGTTATTTTAGATTCCCTTTCATCAAAACCAAACAGGATAAATTATAAAGCGACAAAAATAAATAAATAAATAAAGAATGCATTCAGCTATTCGTTCTTTTCAAACGCTGGTGAAAGGACAAGAAATATCGACTTTTGTCGTATTTGAGCACTGAATACAGAAAAACCGATACAGAAAAATACCGACCCTACCGATACCGATTTTTCCCCCACCGATCCGATACAGATACCGATACACCTATACCAATTTAAAAAAAAAAGTCAATGGGTCAGAAAATCAAACTCTTATTTCATCATCTTAATTTGGTATGCACGGAAAGTAAATTTCTAATTTTTTTTTTATAAGTGGTATTACATCCGCAGGTGTACCTTCGACCGTAAACACACTGCAGATAGGCCTAATCGCAAAAAGCTGCTGTGCACAGGAGTTTCTCTCAAGCTAGGCTGAGTAGTCAGCGAGCACGGAAGTTGGTCGTATCGGCTAAAATATCGGTAAATAATCACCGATATAACCGATACTGATACACAAAAAAAGATAATATTGGAAATACCAACACCGATGTTAATATCTGTCTATCCCTAGCACTGAATTTAAGCTAATAGGGTTCGTACAACGTCTGAAAAAGGAAATTATCCAGGTTGTCGAGCTATTAAAAAAAAATGTTTCAAGTCCCAAGTACACTAAATTTACCTGCAGTAATGCGGGGAAAGAGGGAAGAAGTTTCTCTTTCTGGAGTTTTCGAACTATTAGTCCCTTAAAGTCACAGAAGTTACACCAGCTTGTACGGCTTCCGAAATTTCAAAGCAGCGGAACAATACTCCGAGACTGACGTTAAACTCTGGCAGTATTGGGCAGTGCTCGAGGCAATTTGCCTATCTGCTCTTCTCAGCTGCACTAATCTCTAAAGTACAGTTCCGGTACAGTTCTTGCTGTACAGTTCCGGTAAAAAAAACGCCTTTTTTCGTTATATCGAGGGTCGTAATAACAACCATGGAGAAAATCTGTTACCTCGAAAACTACTGGACCGATTTTCATGAAACAAAAACTGAACTACTTATTAGATTGTCTACTGTATTTCTACCCTTATTAAATACTACGTAAACTGACTGAAAATAGTTGGCCGAGCGAGAAAAACTTAATGATATCTGATGATATCTCGTAAACCAGTGTACGGATTTTCATGAAACAAAGACTGAATTACATGTATTTTTCTGCTGAAGACTGCATGTCATACGTATAGAAATATAGCATATATCATAACAATTAATTCAGTTTTTGTTTTATTCAATTCTATCCAGTAATTTATAAGATATATTATTAGTTATCAACTCGTGCTGCTCGCTCGGCCAATTATATTTGGCTGCTTACCGTTACATGTAATACGCATAGAAATGTACCTGATAGCATAATAAGCAACCCAGTTTTTGTTTCATTCAATTCTGTCCAGTAGATTTTGAGATATCAACATTTTCGTTCTGAGTCACATACATTAATCCTGCAACTTCTTCGAAGGCGTTTTTTTTTTACCGTATTTCTTAGGTTTACTTCCTTCTTAGGTTAGCACTAAGCTGACAATATCTTATGCCTTTAAACTACAATGTCCAGCAGCGCGTCAATGAGTCACTGGTGGTATAACAATAAGTGTCTAAACACGTAAAAACGATTTTTTTTTTGGCAAACACTTTTAACACCACATAAAAGTTAAAGAAAATGCGTGCATAAATTCTTGTTTATTGACACTTGTGTTTGTGCTGAACTAGCTTTTAATGCGGATTTAAGAATACACATGAATTATAATCATGTGAATGAAGCAAACAGCGTTAACTGGCCTTGTGAGAGACTACAACATACACTAATCTGAAAGAAAGAAAATACAACTGCCCCAACTGGGATTGGAACCCATGGACCGTGCATCCCACTCGGAACCATTCTCTTTCCTTTTTTCTCAAGTTAAAGTTATTGTGTTCTGATAAGACCAGGTTTATTGCTGACTGGCCCTTCATTAACCCTATCCCTTTGATTTATTATTTAGTACCAGGGTTCGTACTCGCTTGCAAACATAAAATTCATGGAGTATACCAGGATTTTTCCAGGACTTTTCAATGACAATTTCAGGACCACAAAAAATAATTAACAGACAAATAAAACAATCACAAGCTTTCACTGAAATAAACTCACAAATTCAACCGTCCCAGGTTAGGGAGAGAAACAGTGGTCTCTGCAATTGCTACAATGCCAATTTAGTGCAGCAACTTTATGTCCAGTTTCGTGTTTCTCAACAGTGTATGACTGCACACCGATTTCCAACCAGGAAAACGGAAACAAGATTTTCTGTTACGCGAATTTCCAGAAGTATTAAAGGACTTGAAAAGCATTTTTCACGTTTTCAAGCACTTTTCCAGGCCTGGAATTTCATTTTCGTTTTCCAAATCATTTCCAGGTCTTCAAGGATCCGTACGAACCCTGAGTTACGTCAATACTGTGATTCGGGGATAAAGAGGGAGTTTTCTATTTTACTGAAGTCACTAACACTAAAAAAAATAGCACTACTTGTAAAACTTACGTACTGATTCTGATGTTATTTCTGATTCTGAACCATCATGTGATGTCAATTTTATGATAAAATCTGTATTGGAAAGTATGATTGAATATACGCATATGTTGAATCCGTACAAAATGTGAAGTGATAGTAGAAATATACAGCATTTTGGGGAAAGAAAAAAAAACTGCTGCAAGTTTCAATTCCAGTGCTGCAAAATTCACAAAGATAAAGCATTTTCCTCAAAGCGTTCCAACACTTTTCGGGACACTCGTCAGTGTACATAGTCAAAATGGCTTGCAGTCATACGTTGCACAAAAGAGTTCACGGTTTTTCTCCCTTGTAAGCTGTAAAACTACGAAATAACATTTACAACTATGTATTCGATTACCAAAGAGCGCTTTCAAGATTGAACTGATGACTATGTCAGCAACCCCGACCACTAAACTGCACCCATTATTACAGCCAACATACCTGGAACAGCTCGTGCCTCTACCAAATTGGCTGCGATCGGGATATTAAACAACGGCCGAATTAAAGGCCTATTGGAATAGCTCAAATTCCAATGGTCGTATTACTTAATTAAATCGTGAATGTAATGTAACGCCCCATATTCGACCACCCATACGAAATTAAAGAGGCTGAGACTTCAGACAGCTTTAAATTCAAACCTGAGGTTCTCAGAACCAGAAACCGGCTTTCAAGGAATGAAAGCCTCCGGTAACGTTGCTAGTATTAGCACCTATGTTTCTGAGAGAAAAAGTAAACTAGTTTCCGATTTCACATTGAATACACTTTAAAGTTAAAATCTCCAGAGTTTATTACCACAGCAAGGGCATCGTGTGACCACTTTGGGTTGCATTTTAATTATGTTACCTTCTTTTGCTCGTTGGTAGAAGATCAATAGGGCAAGTATGATATCGCGTGAGAAGTGAAATTAGATCAGAAATTTGATCATGACAATGGGACAGCACTGGCATCTTTCACCCTTACGTATTTGTAACTCCAGCTCTACTATTATTGTTAGTGTTCTACCGCAGAGGTCAGCACTTGGGCCTCTGCTATTTGGTGTACCACAGAGGTCAGTACTTGGGCCTCTGCTATTTACCATCTATTTGAATGATCTGTGTAAACTTTGATTATCCAGTGGTTCAAATTGGTGTGTATACGGTAGACTCAATACCAGACTTCTTGTCACTGGGGGATGTGATTGATTATGCTTTGGAGTGGAGCGATGATTGGCAGCTGCCAATCTCGATTAACAAGTGCCATCTCGGTCACCAACATTTTCTTTTCTGCTGCCGTCGTAAAGACCAGCTACTCCCTAAAGCTTTTGAAAATTATTGACTTGGAGGTTTGCCGAACTGGCTAATTGTAGAACGCTGTTTTACTTCCAGCACTGTTAAAACTAAAGTGTGGTCTTTCAAAGAATTGGGTAGGCTACTCCTGAAGTTCGCAAGCCCGGTTTGGTCTCCTGACCCTGGGAGATATCGACAGGATTGAATCTGTTCAACGCGAATTTACCAAAAAAAAAAAAAAACTTCCTGGCATGCAGAACCTCTCCTACGACACAAGATTAGCTCATGAAGGGTCGAGTCCTGGAGTTGTGCAGCCCTCGATCCAATCTTCTCTTGACTTTCAAGATTGTCCGAGATTTTCTGCCAGTGGACATGCCATTCTTTGACCCTGACATTAATTGGCCGCTAGAGGGCACTCGTTCAAATTAGCTGCCCACATGGGTAGGTTCGATTATCGACTATAGTTTTTTTGCTGTGAGAATAATCCATCCTTGGAACTATGTCCGAGGGGGCAGTACAGGCATCTTCGGCTGACCATTTTCAGTTTTTGTTGGGTAAATTTTGCCTTCGAAAATTCTTGAGGAAGCCACAATTATTTTGCCCGGGTCTAATCTTTTGAACCTTAATGACTCGGACTAGTGTGTTATCCCTTCTGTGGTTAAATTTATTTATTATTATTATTTAAGCTCCGTTAATATCTTGCTTACACATTCACATAAAAGAAGTTGTTCCTTACCGTTCTAGCCGTAGTTCTCTGTATCTGGAAGGGCTGCACGTTAGTAATGGTGGTACATTTGCCGCTGCGGTAAGGAAGCCAATAGAGAGGATCCTGCGATGCCTGCGCACACTCGCTGCGAAGACTACATCTGCAAGTAAAAAAATAAAAATAATGTTTCTCAAACAATAACTACACCAAATAGCAATGTAGCCACTTCATAACTTATTTTTGAACAGTATGTGACTGACACTCTCTTGGTATAGTAAGTGTTCATAAATGAGATTCCGGGGAAATTATACACTAATCAGCTTTTCCCAACTTCCGAGTCAAATGCATTATATCACCTACATTGTACATTTACGATGCCGAAGTGTAAGTACATAATGAGTCTTACCTGTCTAATTGTCTACGTGTCTAGCTTTATTCAAATTATGTAGAGTATCGTTATATAAGTAAGTGTGTTTATTATTTTCTGCATGAACACGAATGACAGTTGCAGTAGTGATACATGATTGTGCATAGTTGGCAAAACTAACATACTAATACAGGGTTCAGACAATTTTTTAAATTCGCAATTACCCTAACATTTCCGGGTTTCCCAGGCGCATCCAATGGCAATTTCCAGGTGTTTACAAGACGTTCAGTTAGGGAAACAGGCAGAATAGCTAATTTTTTTTTTTAATATTTGTACGAAAATAATCCGACATCCGAGAAAACAGCTGTTTAGAGACTAGTCCAGGCAGGACTAAACGCATTTCCATCACAAATATTGCTACTAGCCTAGCATTTTGTTTCTAATCTGCTAATTCAATGTAACTTACTGATCAGACGAAAAGGCATTTTTCAAATTTCCCTGGCTTTTCCCTGATTTTTTAAAAAATTTATTGTTTTCCCTGAAATTTCCTTGAGATTTTGGCTCTATTTTCATTTCCCCCGAGTTCTTCAGGTTTTGTCTGAACCCTGTAATAAGACTAATTAGTTTTCACTTTATTTCTGGAACGATACTTGTGATGAGGTTAACAAATTTCACGTTCCATCATAAACAACGTATAACATTAGGGTTGTTTACCCCTATCCAGCAAGTTTAGTCCTTCTCCATGCGCAATTATAATGAGACAAAAGGAATTTTTCAGAAGTGGCGCAAGAGTAGTTACCTTCACATCACTAAACCCATAACTATGTAAACACACCACTAACTAACTACTCTTGCGCCACTTCTGAAAATCCCTTTTGTTTTGTTATAATTGCAATGGAGACAGACTAAACTGTCTCCACTGTAACATCCCTAAACCCATAACTTGAAACGTTCAATCTTTTGTTGGGAAAAGTGGGTGTGGAGAGTTTAATCAGTAGTTGAAACAACCACAAATTCAAACCTCAGAAACCAGAAATAAAGGAAGGACCATCGTTTTTGTTTCCTCACTTCTTAAACTTCGAACAAATCGGCGTGCATTTGAACAGTCACAAGGAATCTTTCATTCTGTCGTTTACGCTCTCTTAATTCTTCGAAATGCAATCCACACAGAACGCAGAAGCATCACATTTGACATATTTCTCAATCTTAACCATTCTTCAATGAAACCTGATACGCCGTTTTGCCGAGAGCATTCAATGCACGAGAGCAGTTACTACGAAACTTGCAAAGCAATTTACCCATAAGGCAATAACCATTTCCCAGAAATAGCAAAAATGCAACCAGACCCTAAGGACGTTAAGCAGTCACGCTCAGCGCTTCCAAGTAATCTTGATCTGTAAGGCCGTGTTAAGGTTTAAGAGGATAGTAAATGTTGAAAACTTTTCCGAGACCTACCAAAGCAACTGCCTAACATGTTTCCGGCAACTTACGCCACAAACACGCAAAAAACCATAATGGCAGCCTAAAATGCGCAACAAGGTCTGTGCCAATTGCAAGAAGCCGGCTCTTCGCCTCTGCTCTCTAACTGCAAGCAAGTGCAATCCATAATGTCGTGCCAGAGCAGGAGCGACATGTCTTCAGCACGACTCTCAACCACTCCTCAACGACATCCGGTACGACTTGACGGCCGTTTTACGCGCCATTCGTGCTCAGCGCCGAGCCAAATCCGCTTTGGCCATCTCCCGACAATGCAGATGTCATATCCCATCAGAGCCGGGTTGCGCGCATGTCAACAGTCTCGAAGTAGGAAGGGGACGTCCTCTTATGACGTCATAATACACAAGTACACCCCCAGGCGAGTGGGTAAGGACGGGCATCAAGGTAAGAAAAAGAAGCAATTCGCACTGCCCCCACGATAGAACATTGCCTAACACACTTTGTTTCAAGGTGAGTTGTACATAAAGCTATAGACGTCAACTTCGCTAAAGTAACAGGACCGTAAATATATGAGTGCGTACTGTACGTGGATATGACGTCAAAGGCGGACCTTGCTGCAGTCAGAAGTATGAAAAAGAGCAGGAAAAAGGGAAATAGAATAACCACCTTTTCAACTGCAAAGGTTATCTCGGATGGAAAGGGACAATTTTGCTAGAAAATTCCTAGGATCTTGCAATCGATATGATCATGAGTGCATATCCGGTGCCATTCTCTTCCCTTCTCCCCTTCTCTTCCAAGCCACGATTGAACCTAAGACCTTTGGCGTACGAAGCAGTCATGCTAACCATTGACTTACCATGACACCCGAAGATACTTGCAGATAATCCAAAGGTACTTACTAAGTATCTTTACTAAGTAAGCTGCAAGTTCATACTTTCCTTTCAAAATATGTGGGACAACGAAAAAAAAGTTTATGTACTCACCACCAACATTTTTGAACTGCGTTTCTGTCAAAAGAGGACTGAGAATAAATAGTTGGCCCTGGTGGCAGCAATAAGAAAATCTAGCACCCTCAGGAGTAAGCAGTTCCACACATTTCCTAATACAAAATGCTGATTCTATCATCAGTTTAGTTTCGGAAATAAAAAAGCAAATTATAACTAGTGTACGCCTCGAATCAGCTTTCAGAATATTCTGCAACCTGATGGATACGGCTTAGAAGACAAAACTAAAAACAATAAAGTTATCCCTAAACTGGTTGGCCCTGATGGTGATTGCCACCTTGCTGCCCCTAATTGCGTCCTCCCACAAAAACCAAAAAAGGGGCTATTAGGCATTTTTACCAGGTTTCTTCCCTGATGGACTGCTTACAGGCCAGTCATTATGTTGCACCTAGGCAGTTTTATGTATGATATTACCATAAACGGTCACTGCTGTTTCAGATATTCCAACAACTCTCATTTATTCTTGTCGATTCCTATCCTTAAAGGTAGCTACATCTTTGATATTTTGGCTATCAATGATCATGAATGGAGGTCGTAAAGCTTAAAAAGGAATTCCTAAATGGATTATTAAAATCCCAATCCCAAATCCCAAAACATACGGCAGTCACTTAGATATGTTGCTGGGAACGTTTTACGTTTTACATACGAAATCAAACCATCTTCTGTGTTAAACTTTTTTGTTTTGGAACTTACCCATTCCCGAGTCTAGAAGGCTATAAAAATTAGAAAAAGAGAGCGAATACGTTGCGATATCACAAAACCATGTGAATCTAACACAATCATGGTGCTTTAATTACCTCAAATGCTCAAACCATGCTTTGCAATAGTTTCCAATTTTTGTGTTTGCACCAGTCCGAGAATCTTAAACACTGACCGAAAAATATCTATTTCATTAAAATTTCATTAGAATTTTATTATTTGAAAACAAATAGTATGTCGTATTTTATGTAGCCTGTTGCCTTGAAGACGAATGCAGTCAACACACGCAAAAAGCAATGACGTATATAAAATAAAATAGCCTTTGACAGACAGTAATACGCCATTAAAGTCTTCCTCCTACACATTAACTTGTTGACATCCACAAACTTTTAAAAGAGATATGAAATCCGGTATAAACACGGGTTTGCCATTACGGGTCCATGTCAGGAGAGGGACCGCCCTTATCCGGCTGCTCCTACTCTTTCTATTTATATTGAAATATTTTTGCGGGTTCTCCCGAACTTGGATTAAGAGGAAATTGAAATCACAAGTCTCTGATATATGATCACGTAAAAATAAGAACGTATAAGAAATGGAAAGAAAATAAAAAATGATGATTTTTTTCTCTGTGGAAGTCAAGACTTACAAAAAAATCAATATTCAACTGTAGGGAATTATTCAAAAGGGAAAAAAATGCAACACTATTAGTCCTGACTCAACTCCAGGTTGGGTGGCTTCTTCAATTATTGTATTCTAATTAATTTTTTGTTTACTTCAGTACGAGACTTTTGAAAAAGATAATCAAAAGCACGAGACTTTTGAAAAAGATAATCTGAAGCAGACCAAAATACATTTTTTTTTCATTACATTTCCAAATCAGTCAATTGAGGTACACGAAGTCATAATGTTGCATTTCCATCGATCGTGAGAATACTAATGAAGATAATGTAACGAAAAAAGTTAGTTGAACTTTGCAGCTTGAAAGGTTGCAGCTTGAACTTTTATAAGATACTTTAAACTTTAGAATTACAGAAACAACTTAGAGCACACCAATATCGATTTCAGAATACTATAGTGGCAAACCATAACGAACTCGGTTGATGTTTAAGGTAAGGTAAGCTCCGAAGTCGAAACAGCAAAGTAACACAAATAAACTTGCCTGTAAGGTTTCACGTATCGCAGTGTTCCTGTACTGTTTAGTCCACGTGAAACCTTACTGCTGTATTCACATGTTCTTACAGTATTTACTTTAAAACACGATAGGTCTGATAGGTTCATTTTACTTGGCTAAACGACATCGCTGAAAAATCGTAAAAACCACACTTTTATTATGCTTACTACAGACCTATAGATTGATTAGTTCAAAGTTTGTGAGACTCCTTGAAAACCTGGTAAATGTCATTGAAAATAAAAATGAAATACCAGTCCTGTAGTCTTGAATATGAAATCTTGAAAAGTGGCGTATGTATCAATAGGATGAACGGAACGGAAACCACTTAACTAGAATAATGCGAAAAATTTAGCCCCGAAAGTAAGCGAGTGTATAGCCTAAATTATAAAGATACATAATTCTTATAATAATTTTGAAAGTCGGGATATGGTCTTAATTTTATTTACGTGTCTAATGGTTGAATACAGCAGTAAGGTTTCACATGGACTAAACAGTACAGGAACACCGCGGTATGTGAAGCCTTACAGGCAAGTTTATTTGTGTTACATTGCTGTTTTGACTTCGGATCAGTTAAAAACCTTACCTTAAACATCAAACGAGTTCGTTTTTGTTTGCTAATTCGTGATACTTTGACATACCAAGTTAGTTTTCTGTACTCTTAGCAAATGCACTGAATTCGCTCGCTTCGCTCACTCAATAAAAGCTTATTTCATGAAGTGATCATGAAACTGATTGGAAAGATTGGTAACCTGAAGAAATTTCTTCATGAAAGTTGTTTTCACGCTGTGGAGCCCTACAAGTTTCTCCCAGCAAGTTGTTTAAATTCCAATTCCTTTGTCTGTGAAGAGAAATTCTAACTTTCACAGAAGAACATTGGTGTTGCCGTCCACTAACTCACAAAGGAGACTGGACGGGGCTGAAGCTTTCAGTGGGCCTAGCCATGTATCTTTCCTATGGCTCCATAGGGATTTCATCTTTTAGAAGCATGGACACGGTTCCCTGTAGACTTCAGGTCCCTAGTCAGTCAAAAGATTTAGTGACCCCTCCAATTCCCCATGCTCTATTGCCACGACAACGACAACAAGATGTTGGCTGTAATTCGAGTACATGGACGACAATACTTCTTGCCGTCTAACAACAACAGTAAGTAAAGCATCGGGTGAAAGAGTTTTTGAATGGAACGAATTTAACGAGTTCAACGCTGTTGAATCAATATTATTATTTTGCTAGTCAGCGCTAAACAAAATTAGAGCTTTTCAAATTTCAGGCTTTTGGGGTAAGAGGAAACGTGCACTTACCATACAGAGCAAAAATAACCAAATGCACAAAAAACGTCAAAATTGTGCATGACTTACCAACAAATGGATTCGAATCTTAACAATTTCATAAAATGAGCACCTACTCGTTCAACTTATGAAACCCAAGCTATTTACTAGAAAGAGGAAGCAATTAGTGTTAGAAACTAACACACGCAGTGTAAGCAAATTTATTGTTATTTGTCTTGAGGGAGGTAAGATGTGGTTTTCTTAATTTGTGAAATCTTGATGAAATATCTGAGTATACTGTGAGTGAATCTATCTGATTTAGATGCAGTGAATAGGACTGCATTGGTATAGTATAACACATTTTAATGTTGTTTGTGTATCTGGCTATACTTTTGCCTATCTACTTTCTTGGTATTGAACATCAACACTATATTGTCTCATGTAGTTTGACATCCGTATTTCTATCTACAGTGTAGCCTACAACGTTCAGAACTATTCATACACAACTGTTCAGTATTCAATACCTTATGCACATAGATTTTCTGTATTTTGCCGAACACAGGGGTGCTCGCAATTTTCACACTTTTTCACACGTTAAACCTTAATTTTTCCACATTTTTTTACACGACAAACTTAATTTTTTCACATTTTTCACTTTTAGACTTCAATTTTTAAGTCTTAAGACCACAGGCCATGATTTTTTTTTAGCAGCTTCGTGTCCTTCTGACCTACCGCGAGGCTGGCTAAGCTTAACCCATGGCCATCAGCTCCAGCACGCAACGTGAAGTCAACTCACTAGGATACAGACGGGATACCCTTTGGCCAAAATAAAAAGTGGCAGAATTGCAGAAAGAATGTTTCTAGCAAAGGGAGAGGCGAAGTTGTAAGTTTTTTCCCCCCTACAATTTTACTCATATTTCTTGCATTTTTCACATTTTATGACATATTTTAATTTTAAAATTTTTTCACATTTTAGATGCGCTCATACCCCTGCGAACAGAAAAGGATTATAGTTTGGAATTCAAGTACGATATCGTCCTGGCCAGTTTGTCCGAATGTGTACTGATTACGTGTAGGTTTTAAAAAATAAGTTTAAAACTCTTTGACAATTAAGATGGGGACGAACTTAAAGATGGGGAAGCCGCAAGCTAACTTCATTCTACCAAAATGTAGAGGTGCAAGACCAAAAACAGAGATACAATGGCGTGCCCGGGTGGTATCACAAACATTCAGTAGGAAGCGAACAAATCGCAAACCGGATGTGTTGATCCCTAGAACGTGTTGTGGGCTCCAAGACTAGCTGTTTGTTTATTCTGCAAGTGTTCATTTCATCTGCGTCTTGGCGATAAGGCCGTCAGTGACGAATTTAAGCCTGGTCTTGTCCACAAGGGGATTTGCTACCCCCCCCCCCCCCCACGCCGAGATCCACTTGCTCATCTGTGCCATTTTACGCAAACAACACTATACCCACGCCAGACCTCCAATCATTCCAAGGTTTACTCGAGCCTCTGTGGTAAGATTTTTTTTTTAGCTTTTTCGCTAAGTTATGGCACCCATATTGTCTTTGAATATTTAACGCGATCAGTCATTGTTTTCGATCGTCAGTATTTCAGCACACTATTGATAGGATCAAGCCTTATACTGTGGTGCGTATACGTTTAATGCCCAGTTTGAAAAAAACGGGAAAAAGTGGCAAGAACTGGAAGTGTTCTTCCTACTTTTTCAAACTGAGCATTTAACCCATATGCACCACAGTATAATGCTTGTTCCTGTCAAAACTGTGCTGAAACAGTAGCAAGCTTTATACTGTGGGGCTTATGGGTGAAATGCTGGTTTGAAAAAGCAGGAAGAACAGTTCCAGTTCTTGCTCCTGTCAAGACTGTGCGGAAACACTGACGAGCAAAAACAAGTGACTGATCGCGTTAAATAATCAAAGACTGACACAATATGGGTGCCATAACTTAGCGATAAAGCTAAAAAGTATACCGTAAAGTTTTGCATGTATGAAAATAATGAGGGTAATATTTTGTAAAATAACAAATTGTTACCCTCATTATTTCATACACAAGAGAGTGAAAATTCTCCATAGTACGCTGACTTCCACACTAGAGATAGTTCCCTACCTAGCAAATTTTCGACTGCAGACTGCAGCCTTCTTCACGCTCTTCAAAGCTAAGTCTTTCTTCTTCTGTATACACTCTTCGTTGTGAAGACGATCACCATCTGAGTTTGAAATTGCCGCTTCACGTAGCCTCCCGAATTTAGAAGGCCCTTCGTTACTGCCTTCATCAATTTCGAACTCGGATGGTGATCGTGTTCACAACAAAGAATGTAAACAGAAGGTGAAAGACTTACCTGTGAAGAGCCTGAAAATTTGCTAGGTAGGGATTTGCTAGTAATGAGCGTCATCGTTACGGACTTTACCGTATGCATAAGTATCCCACCAGAAGGAGATAACGGCCGAAAAGTAAAAATCACGACTGCAAAAACAGCTAGTTTTTGCAGCAAGATATAAGATATTTAAGCATTTTCAAACTAGCAGTAGGCAACCTTCAATATGCTAAAAATCGTCATGTCTTCTTTTCCATACCTGTGTAATTTAATCGTAGGGACGACGCTAGAATCACTTTACTGGGGAGGCGTCAGTGAGGCAGCAATTTTAGCCAGGGGTGCGAACCGAAAAATTGTACTTTTGCGGTCCCCCCCTCAACCAAAAAAGAATAATAGTAAAAATAACAATCTTGCAATTCTTTCTCACACCCAACGTTCTTAACTGTTTTCGACACCAATTTTTTTTGGAAGTGTTTTAAATTCAGCTGAAAAAAAGACGATTTTACAACTCTCAATAGTAACAACTAGGCTCCATTGATGTGACCTCAAGTCCTTCCTGTTGCTGTGAAAGAAACTAACATAGTTTTCTTAAGTAATCAGAATTTTCTTCGTATACGTTTAATTTTGATCTGATGGTGGTGGGGGGGGGGGGGCCCGGGGGGGGGGCCAAAATTTTGGGGGGCGGGGCCCCCGGCCCCCCCCCCTCGCCTCCCCTTAGCCTCGACCCTGTTTAATCGTCATAAAATTTAGTCACACGTCAGTTCACTCGGCCGTTATTTCTGGCAATCGCGGAGCAGTTCTTCACAGTTTGATACCAATAAACTGTGAGGTATGAGGAAGCTTTAATCCATCGACCCCGTGGAATCAGAATACCACCATGAAAAACAAAGACTTTTGCTGGACTTTAGGGTTGACCCTGACCTTAATGTATTTCTCAATGCATAACTACAACACGCATCGACGCAAATAACTAAAAGTTTTAATTTAAAACAGGCTAGCCAGCTGGTACATTCCTCAAAGTCTAGCTATAGTTTGTTCCACATTATGTCTGCAGAAAACTGACTATATGACGCCACGTTTCCTTCCACTAGGAGTGCAAAAAAACACTTAAATATCCCACTCGTAGAATCTAACAGTAACTGTGTAGAGTCTACAAGTGTGATATCTACATGTTTTGCACTCTTAGTGCAAGGAAACGTGTCGTCATACAATCAGTTTCCTGCAAACATAATGTGGAACAAAGTATAGTAACTGCCATCCAACTGTGACAGTACTACACACCTACAACTAAGTTATCCTTGACAAAAAAAAATACACTTTATGATTCCAAAGAGAAGGCTGTCATAGAACCAAGCCGTCATAAGGAGCGACCGAAACCAACCACAAAATGTAGACCCGCTTCTCTATTACAATACATTAAAAGAAAGACGGCAGCAACTTCAACTTAAGAGCCCGCAAGCTTTCACAGAGCACAAACTCGGTGCCGCAGTCTGTGTGGGCGCATACACACCGTCCAAACAGGGTTGGAAGTACCGTAATGGATTTTCTTTTCCGATGATTTTTTTCTTCTTCTTCTTCTTCCACCTTTTCGCAAACTTTTTCCCCGATGCAAATTGATTTTCTGCTTCTCTTTTCTTCCGACAGACAAACAGAGTGCAGCCAAAGGGGCCCATTTTACTCCCTGTTTTCATTCAACATGTCTAAGCCTGACGCAGCCTGCAATTTTAATGCATCAATCTGGCATAGCTAGAGCCCACCGCCATCTTGTTCAGAATTCAATGTCTGTTTACCAAAAACAGTGAAAAAAGGGGAGAAAAAAAGAAAGCGAAGAAAACATCGTACAAAAAAGGGCTGACTCCAAACTTGGTTCCTCAACGAACGTGGGCAAACATTTTACGAAAGACTTTTTAAAGCAGGTAATACAGTTAGCGGCAGAGCTAATTTTGTTACCGCACCGTACGTGGCCACTTTCCCTCAACCACATTTTGAAGGAGTTGGAAATGAAAGCCTATGGGCCACATTACGGTTATTTTAGGTAGTTGTATTATTATTGCTACTAATAATAGGTCTATAATAATATGTCTACACAATCTGGAATTATAAAGACTGGGAAAGGGTACTAAAAATGGAGCAGCTGAGCCTAGAAAAGGCCTGGAATTTGGTTAGGCATACAACGTATGAACCCTATTGGTCCATTTTCCAGTCTCACTAATAATACATCTTCATAAATAATCGTAGTGTTTCAGAGTTTCATTCCTCTTCACTCGTAATGTGGATCTAATAATTTCTTCTAATACGCAACCATAAGTCATATAATCGAGAATTTTTATTATTTATAAAAAATGTCGATTACGTGACTTTATTTATTTATTTAATTTGGTTAGGCATACACGAGTTAGGCGCAACGAGTTTTATGTGGGAATTTCTACTCAGTTTTCAGCCTAAAATTACACTGAACTAAATGAAACTAGCTTGTATTTAATTATTAGTTAGTTTAGCTTAGTTGTAATTTAGTTTACTTTAGATTTGCGGGCTGAAAAATGAGCAAAAATTACCAGATGGAACACGTGGCGCCCTCTGAAAACTCTGATGGAACTAATTGGAATGAATCTAGGACGTTTCAATAGTGACTTTTTCGAGTTACAAATTCTCCTCCCCAACCCTATAAATTCTTGCCCATAGTAATAGGAACCATTTTTCCCAAAATTCGCACAGAGTTGCTTAACCGTCTCGCAATGGCGAAACCAGAAAGGCACAGGCTGCATAACAAGAAGCGAATCCTCGAGACCAAAGTGGTAAGCCAAGACTCTGGAGGTGTAGGAGTGGATCCCGTCATTTACTCCGTCTGGCAAGGAAAAGGATCCGACAGATTAAGGGATTAAGAGAAATCAAGCGCTCAGCAATGTCCACAAAGAAGGGACTTGTAGCCCCTGATCGATAGTGGTCAATCAATCAGAAAGGAGCAGCACCCATTCACTCACAAGCTTATCGCCCGTGTTGGCTTCTATTGATCACTTGGAAGAAGTGGGGACTGCGCTGCAGAAAAGACAGGCTTACAACACGACGAATCCTGACGAGAGCAAAGAAAACACGCCGAGTTCAGAACTTCAACTGTAGGCAAAGAAACATAGTAGACAGAAAGTAGTTTGACGGTCTGCTTCTCCAGTGAGTCATCAGCATTCTTTAAGAGTATGTGACTAAGAAGGTTTAGTCACTCGCCTTAGTGATGGCAGCAGTGAATGTTGATCGGATTCGATTAGGAATACTTTGTTCAGTTATGTTGTTCAGTTACGCTACAGGTACCGTAAATACAAGTTTTTCCTAAAGTTTACCAAGTCGTACGTGACTTAACCTGATGAAAGTCTTTTGAAATGTTGCGGAGACTAATGTTCTTCTTCACAAACTGATTCCCAAGAAGTTAAAGAAGAACTTTGCCTGATAAAACTAGACAAGCAACGCCAAAATTTAGAGAAAACATTCTGTAAACATACTTTGATTGGATAGTGAAATTTGCCATTTTCTGGCACTTCACGCACAGGAAGTGTTAATATCCTAACTTTAGTTGTAACCGGCTATTTACATGGAAGGAAAGACACAACATGAAACTGCCACTTGGCGGTGCGCTCTGCAATTACATGAGCTGCAGAGCGCCCGTCTAATTGCCGCTTAACACGGAAATTGGCCGAACGCCAGCAGCGAGCCGGTCCCATTGTTCAACTAGTTGGAACTAGTTGGATCGGTACAGTAAGACTGTTCACGTTAAGTAAATCGTGGCGGCAACCGTCCCTCCAGCAGGTATAAAAGGGCCAAGCTGGAGACGAAGCTTCAGTAGGTGTTGGAGAGGCAATTCGAAAGGCTGTCTTTGAAACGCTCTAGGGCTGGTAGCCTACCGGCTGCAACCTGGACTAGTGCGTAATGTGTGATACTCTGTGCATATTCCCCTAGTTGTGCAGTAAGGAATAAAGTGGAATTGAGTTATTGAACATGAAACTAATCGTCCATTCCCGGAGTAGTTACACAGTCAATGAAACACTAGGCCTAACAACAAAAACCTACAACAATAATAACTAAGAAATCACTACCCAGCTACTCACAGCGACACGGCAGTTTATGAAAAGCAATGGAGGTATTTGTGAGTAGCATGGTTTAAGTCAAGCCCTAAAAGCGCACGAGGAAATACAAATAATGCAACGTTTTGAAGCATATCCCGCTTCGTTATCAAGCATTACAAGTAGCGGGCTGCTTAAGTTAACAAAACACAGTAATATTAATGGCAAACTCTTTTTAAAGTGCCCCGTGGCCAATCTTGAGTTCGCCCAGAACGAACACAGATATCGATTGTATGTTTTGGTAGCAGAGTGCCTTGTTGATATCCAAGATGGTTACAAAAACAATGGCGGCCGTCGATTAAAGCCGCCCCCTCCAGGAAGACGTAGCCGCTCATGATGTACCTGTAGGACTCAAGATACGCTGCGCACACAATAACAAACGCACAAAGCACAACTCAAGTTTAAAGTTAAAACTTATCAACAATTAAATTGAAAATAAATAAAAGAACATAAGTCAGTACAAAACCTGACAGTAGGATGACCTCGATCGACCTCCTACCTGCAAATGAGGGTCAGAAATGAGGACACTCTGAATGACCCAGATATTCATGCTAACCGGAAAGATTAGAAATACCTATTTTTTTAATGCGTTATTTATTTCTAGGCATGATACAGTTATGAACTGGAGGATTTTGCACGAATAGACAGAGAGTCTCAAGATTGAGCCTGGCTCGATATCGTTTTTCCTGAAAAAAAATTCCCGTGTTTTCAAGGTTTGGGATGTGCCCTGCCTTCATCCTGTGTGGAACCAATGAACTGGTTTTGACATTATTTTTTAGATTCGATTTGTGAAATCCGATGCGTTTACTCAGATTTTGTTTAGTCGTTCCAATGTAAGTGGGTGCATATGTGGGTTCATTACAGGGAATCTGATATATCACTTTTTGCTTCTGATCGGTAGGTTTGCCGGGTGTAGTATGCATTCCGCGATTGGATGCAGAGGAAGAATCTAAAGTAATTTGATGAGGTCAAGCAGTTTTCAAAGCTTTTCTATTATATCTCGAAAATACAGCTTACTCATAAAGTTGAGTGGTTTTAGTTTTTTAGATGATCGCGTAAAATCGCACGTAATCGGCCAAATTTGCCAGAAAGCAAAGGGAAAACCTGTTCTGTGAGCATACATTCTGATTTATTCCGTTAATAACTACATTATAGATTTCCCGTCAAATAGTTTTACTACCAGAGGGGGTGAGGGGTTAACGCTTCTTCAAAATGCTTCTTTGATTCGGAGAAGGCTTACGACACGACCTGGCGTTACAAGCCTCTCTGTAATCTCCACAACTACGGCCCACTTTACTAGGGTGTACACGAAACTTCTGATATTTAATAGCACATCTCAAAGATGAGACTACAACGCAAGTAATAAAAGAAAAGTGCGACATTTTTCCATGAAATGATTTCTTAACTGTCGAGTGTGCAATAAACTAGCAAAAGTGAACAAAATTTACTATTAAGCCCACACGATTAACAGGTAATCATCATTAACTAAAATACGAGTTTAAGTTATCTGACATATCTTTACCAAAAACAGTGTCCTAATATCTATATATCAAGTTGTAAACGAAATTTCTCAGGGAATTGACCATTACAGTTAGTACAAACTCAGGACAGAAAACTTTATCTGAAAGTAACTTCGTCAACATTATGATTGCATAATATTTTTCTGATGCAGAACCAACTGTCTGACATTTTCTCCAACTGCACCGTTTGAGTACTATTGAACTTGCCCCAAATTCACTCTAATCTCACCTAACCGATATTACAATATAGTTGTTTAAAAAGTAATCAGACTGTGCAGAGCAGACATAGAACTATCCTTAACCACTCGTCTTATGAAGAATAGCAAAAATATATGTTACGAATTTTAACCACGCATGAGGCACAATGTTTTATCAGGTAAGTTACAAATTGTGTTTCGTTACTTTGAAATTCTTACTAAATATCGATCTGCACCTTATTCTTGAGCTTCGACTCTGCATTCTGAAGCAGGCTTTTCAAGCAAGCCTCGACGCCATCGCGATTTGCTTTCTAAATATTGAATTTGTTCACTTCCGCGCCAGCAGCGCGAGTCGTTCGAGATTATAAGACTTCCGGCTAAAGACTTTTGAGTTAGCAACGACAACACGGCAGGGCGCTGTTAACGAGAAAGCGCCACCTACACTTGGGAGATTATTGGATTAACAGAGTAAAGGCAGGAGTAGAGGAAGAGGAGAACCGCACAGGAGATAGTTGCGCGTTCCTAAAAATAAGAGGGGGTAAAGAACAGTGTTCTGCAGCACAGGGCCAACCTGGACTAACGCGATATCGACTGGCATTGTGCCAATCAAAAATGGGGGGTTTTATCGATAGCGTCATAGGCGAGCAACAAGACCATTGATAGAAAGAGCACGGAAAGAGTGCTCACTCAGAACAACAGACTTGAAAAGAATTCATCGATGTTTGCTAGAGGGGGGTTTACCTGTTTTGACAGCCTTGCATTTCCCTCGAGTGAAAAGCACTGTCTTTCAGGGGGAAGGGGTTTACTGAAAAGAACAGCTGGGCAATTGCACGTGATAAAAATGGAAGCAAACTGTGTGAGTGGGGGGTATGGGAGAGGGAGGGACGGAAGACGCGCTTCTGTCGTTGCTACGCAACCGATAGTGCATTATACGTAATCACTCCTACTTAGGCTTCATCTTTCGTGATGTTCGATGCAAGATTAAATTTTGTATAATTCCTCGCCAGCATCATGGTTGTATAAGGGAGGGAGGGAAGGAGTCAACCTTTGGAACAGCGATTCGAAGGAAAACAGACTTGCTCGGTCCCCCTGTTTACGTTACTTCCGTAAAACAAAGCTGAAAAACTGCCGGTTGGGAAAATCCAGGTACAAAACACAATGAGTGGAAGCAATCACTCTTTGATACGGAAAACATTAAATTGCATGCTAGCATCACCCATGTATCCCAAAGGCCTCTTACTAACGCCACTAAGGAAAAGTTGTATTAAGGATCCACTTCCCACTACTACACTTGTTGCTCAGTATTTATGAAGTGAAATAAGCGTTGATAATGGACTAAATACGGGTTAGGTCGCGACTGGGGAGGCTGAACGAAGCTACGTTGAGAATATTCGATACCGTTACACGTTAACGATAACAAAACAATATTTAGATATTCGACAAACCTTTTTCTTAAACCACTTCAAAGGCCACTGACTGCTAATCACAAAACCTCATTTGTATCTTCGAATGAACACTACACCACAATGGTTACACAGTGAAAAGAAGTTTCACCAGCGTAGCTGAATGTGGAGCACCAATTTTTCTCCATTGTACTGTCCTTTGCTACTTCTTTACACTATCCTTTTACGCCTTGTCTAAGCCTGATTTCGACAACTAGCTAAAGTTAAACTTAAACCGTACTGTCGATCTAAGCCTTTTTCCTAGCACTAACGCGGTAGGGGGTAAGTTTTGCCGTAGGCAATGAGGGGAGACAAAAATACCACCTTCAAAACAGCGTGCCATATAGTATCTCCCACTCAAGGCAATACGATTTGGAACTAGTTTGAGGTTATTTGTGTCTAAGCCTAGTTTACCCCTAACCAGAGGGCGATCTTCAAACTTCGATATGGGTCTCCGTGGACGATAACCTCGAACTCGTAGAGGGGAGGTATAATTGCGTCTAAGCCCAATTTTTAACGTGATAGGGGTTACTTTACCCGGTTCCAAAAAAGGCTTAGACATAGCATTAAACATCGAGACATAGCATTAAACGATGTTTAAGAAACTGTCGTTGACTTTGGATTACGATATTAGTTGCTAGAAAATCAGTCACCCTCAAGTTAGCTCGAAGCTTTATTGCTATGTCTGCATAACAATTACAGTAATTGTTTAATTAATTTGAACAACACTGACGAGCAAGAAGATAAGTACTCTATTGTACTTATCTAACTGGTCGTATTCGAATATCTTCATTTCGTCTACACAACGGTCACAATTAGATCGTTGTAGCTGTGGCAGAACAATTTGAAAAGATAAGTGAACAACTGTGGCAACAGCTGTCCAAACCTGTTGTTGACTATGAAACTGCTAACAATAAAGTGTTTTGGAAATCCTTTCCACCATTGAAAAACATAACAGTGCATCAAGTTAGGATTATTCAACTCTTTTGCATAACGCATCCCTCCACTGGGCAGTAAATCTATTCCACATGATGACGGCAAGTGTTCAGAAAGCTGTTTCTCATAATTTTACAGTCTACTGGTAACGTAGCGATTCGCTCTATCGTCGTGAACCAAGCCCTAAATCTTCATTTCCTTGGTTACAAAACCCACAGGCTTCACTTTCAAAAACCCGTGTCAGGTCTAAAACAAACAAACCCTCTTCTTCAACCAAACACCCTGCACCACCAAGTAAGTACAGCAACAAATCCTTCTTCGACGAAAGGGGACTGGCCCACAAAAATCCACAGCTCTCGGTTGGGTAAGGCATGAAAAGCCCGGTGATGTGCCGGCGACATGCAACAATGATTCTCCACCACTTTCTCCTACCACCAAGACCTTTCAAAGAAGGCAAACCAGCTTAGGAAAGGATTAGAGTGACATTCCTCCTGCCAGGCAAGACTCGACCTGGACACTACAATTCTCCTCTACTTTACCAAACAACTCAATTGCCTGACGCCAAGAATGGTTCGTGACGTGGAAAGTGGTTTGTCTGCGCAGAAGAACGAAAACCATTATGTAGGCAGAAAATAATTGGTCCGTTAGCGAAACGACTTCCACTCCTTTTAGAGGAGACATTGATGGAAAAGGGGAGAAAGAGGCTTGCAGCAGATCCTCGACGCTGATTACCACACATTATTTTTCAATCTAAGAGTTACCAACACACACAACACCTAGGGTTGGCGGAGAAAGAAGAATCATTTGGTAAGGACAACAGTTGCTTTCGAACCTCATTTCTTGTAACATTTTCAGCCCCTTGCTATCTTCAGCCCTGTTCAACCCCTTGCTATTTATTACTTAATCTCTACATTTTTGGGCTTCAGTGCACCTATCGTAATTTCCTGTAAGTGATGCCTAAACAAGATAGGATAGTATAAGTAAGACTTCAGCAAAATCATCGAATTAAGATAGCAACACTAATGATGAAGTAATGAGGACGTGAATCATCTATCATAAACTTCAGAGTCAAATTATTTTGGGCTAAAACCGTATGGTCTAGCTTAATAAATATTTGTTAACTTTTTAATTAGCACCCAAAGACTAACAAGTGGTAATGCTACAGCGGTTCACTCTTTCTTTCTCAAACTACGATAAGTGGGCAACAACATCTAACTCTGTGTTTCCCTCTAACATCTCGGAAGTGGTACTTGCATTTCTGTATATATATAATTTGCTTGCATTGAACCATAACACAACAGCAGTCATTGTGATAACAAATCCAAAAATTTAGCATATTACAGTGGTAGGGCATGCATGTACATTTTCTACACACTATCAGTGAAAAAGGCAGAGCGTATTTTTTTTGGGGGGGTGGTAGCAGCAATGAAAAAGGGCGAGTAGTCAGCAGTGTGAAGGGTAAGTAACAATCAGTTACAAACAAATATTACGACATGTATTATAGACAGAAAATTGTGTGCATCAAACACTGGGACTCCAATAGAAACATACACCAGTCGACAATAAACGGGACAGTGTGCAACATCGCATCCTACTAGGCAGGTGTATGTTACGTCGGCATAGCCGTAACAAGCTTTTTCCGCGGCGGGGTGCAAGGACAAAATGTTGGGCCCCTCCTTCACAAGTCCAAATTTAGTGGTCGGGGTGGCTGTGTGGGAATTTTGTCTCGTTTGGGCCCCTGACTAGTGAATTTTGGGCACCCTGCCTGCGGCATTGTACGCCGGCATCAACTAGTTATTACTATTCCAATACCACATTGTTCCTGTAAGACCACTGACCACTGTACTATGCTGCAATCAAGTTTTAACTGACGCCACCCTTGTATTCACAATCCATCCACTACCGCAATCTTCTCCGAGGATATACTGTCGTGTAAAGTACTGTCTTTGACAAGATACGGAATTCATTTCCAATACATCAACTGATGTCACAGTTACATATCTGTAACACATATGTTGTTACATATCTGTAACACACATCTTTAATTAGTCTAACTCTTCATTTTAAAGGCTCCTCGAACTCCTCGAGCTAAGGTGTATGGATTATAGGTCCAAGTAAGTCTGAACGCAACATTACTCTGGCGTTGATCAGATATTTCATTGCCTTCCAATACACCGACTAATAGAACTACAGCTTCAAGAACCCATATCTTTTAAACTTCTAACTTATGTTTCTCTTTAAAGGCTCCTTGGACGTCTCGAGCTAAGCTATATTGATTTTTAGGCCAACTGGGCGTACTGCAAAGCAAAGGCACGAGTAACGCGGAGGCGAGGAAATAGCAGCTATAACGAATGGGAGAAGAGGTCAGTATTAGATTCAGGAGAATTTCGGGAATTTGGTGCGCCAAGAGAGCTGCTAGCAGCAACAAGAGAAGTACTACAAGGCAAGAGGTTTCAGTTGGTTGATGAATTTTTAAACAAAGCTTTCAAATCTTTCGACAAGGGAGAAGAAGACAGAATCGCAAGGCAAGCAAGGAGCGGTTCTGAAATCTTCATGGGTCTGCAAATGCGAAAGAGAAAGGAACCCAAGAAGAAAGGGAAGCAAAGCCAAAGAATAATAACACAGGGTTCTCACGCGAGTAATAGGCTCTTTTAAAATTGGAATTCCAAAGCTTTTCTGGATTTTCTACCTGAATTCCGTTTCACTTTCCATGAAGTTAGTGAATGCGACGATGGAAAAATATACTGCAAATGAAGAGAAGGCCGCTAATGGCAACTTATGTGACCAAGTAATATGACCATAAATTCTGCATGTTATGAAATGGATGATATATGGATGCATGGGCTACTACTTTTCAACAGTTTGTTGCTTTTAATTAAACATTTCCAAAAGTTTTAACATTTGTTGTGACTGATATTAAAACAAGTGGGGGGCAGCGATTACCTAGTCGCAATTGTTTTCTGTACACTTCCGCCACTTGCAGGCCACTTCCGCTTCCTACTTCCGGTTTTTTAAAATTCATTTTAACTAATTTGTGGCGAAACACGCTTGTCTCTATCTGGTACCGTTCCACAGATGATAACCTCACTTGCCGGCCACTTCCAGTTACTTGTGGGCTGTTTCCGCTTCATACTTCCGGTACTTTCTATTCCTTTTAACTAATTTTTGGACGCTAAATCTAATGGTGAAAACCGTTTGTCACTATCTTGTACCTTTCTTGCAGTGTATAATTTTAAACCGAAAATTGAATTCTTCCTGGTTTATGTCAATTGCAGGCCATTGTTTCATCAGGGAACATGCCTTTAACCAATCTTGCCCTGTCAGCAAATAATTCTTTGCAACAATTTCTGTAGTCGTTTGTAATAACGAGAACAATAAACGTTGGTGTGGGGCCACTCATAGTGAAAGTTCACGTTAACGGTCGACAGTTAAATTTCCCAGTTCTCTCAGTTCTATTGGAAGAAATTCAAGGTAAATCCACAAAATTCCTTCTTGGATTTACTAAATTCACTAAATTCTACTGTCAGTGTAATCTTAAACCGAAAATTAAATAGTCGGTGTTATGTCAATTGCAGGCTATTGTTCCGTCACAGAACAGCCTTTTAACCAAGACTACCGAAATAAATACTTGTCAGTACTGAGTTGCCACATGAAATTATTTTGTAAGTTGTTGATGTTTGTATTCTTATGAATGGTATACCTTTGTGACTGTGGTTTTATTTGAAATGCTTCTGTTTTGGCAAGCCACCAAAAATGTCATTTTTAAGTTACTGTGTGTGACAGTTTGTTCAGTCTGTCTTGATGTGGCAAGCTTACGGTGCCATTGGTAGACAAAAATGGACTACTCAGTTTTGTTTGACGCGGAGTCATTACAAGCTGTATGATGGTGATATCAATAGCCCACCATGTATAAATGCTACCACACGAATATGCTATAAAACAAGAATGCTGTTGTCCGAATTAACCCAGAGACACAAAGACATACTTACTTGTTTTCGAGTGAGCACCAGCCACAGTAAGGATCCTTCGCACCCAGGCATTCTCCGCACGATTTGTACACCTGACATTCCTGCACTTTTAGTCGGCTAACCTGCAAATAATGGAAAACAAAAGCAGCAGTTATTAAACCGTTCAAAAGTGACAGCATAATGTATGCAGTGAATTATATCTGAAGACATGCTAAACAACTCAACAAGCACTATAATTAGTATCTGACTAGGGATGCACTGAATACAAAATTTGCCGAATACCGAATACCAAATATACAACCGAATACTTAACTCACCGAATACCGAATATATAACCGAATACTCAACTTGCCGAATACCGAATATACAACCAAATAGTTAAACTGCCGAATACCGAATATTCGGCACCAAACAATTTATATATTCGGCCGAATACCGAATTATTCGGCCGAATACTTGACCGAATACCTGTAATTTAAACATATTTGATCATTTTTTTCTTGTTTTAGAAATGTCAGAAGACAATTCCTCACAAACCAAAAAGTAAATGCTTAACTAAACGTTCTTACATTCACACAATTACATAAATTTATACTAAAAAATATTCGGCCGAATACCAACAAATCTTAACACTACTCGGCCGAAAACCGAATATCACTATTCGGCCAAAATCAGTATTCGGCCGAATACCGAATAGCACTATTCGGCCAAAATCAGTATTCGGCCGAAAACCGAATATCAGTATTCGGCCAAAATCAGTATTCGGCCGAAAACCGAATATCACTATTCGGCCAAAATCAGTATTCAGCCGAAAACCGAATATCACTATTCGGCCAAAATCAGTATTCGGCCGAATACCGAATAGCACTATTCGGCCAAAATCAGTATTCGGCCGAATACCGAATAGCACTATTCGGCCAAAATCCGTATTCGGCCGAATACCGAATACTTGAATTTTTGGCCGAATAGGCCAAATACCGAATAATTACCGAATATTCGGCGCATCCCGATATCTGACTGCGTCTCCTAGCTGCCTCTGTAGAAGACAGCTGCTCTACTTTTGAATATTTTTCTTAAAGTTATAGGTTTGAGCAATCTTTACAAGTAATAGGTGTAGCTTGGTCATAAAAAGTATTATTCACAAGAATTCTGTGAATTTGCACGTTTCACAGAGGTGGTGCATTCAATCATAAATAAGTGGATCAGAACTCTTTGTACTACTATGGCTATAAATTATCACGTAATTGCTTTAAGTTTCAGCTCATCTGTGCACTGTACAAGTTGTTGAGGCTTTTGCACAAACCTCACCATCCCCTGCTCATCAATTGACTCTCCCACTTTATAAAGACGAGGGCTAATTATTACTGTCACCTAAGGAAAAGCATGCTTCCCTGAGAAGGCTTAGGCGCTGCTTTCCATCTTGGAATAAAGTTGCTTCCATGTTTCCACGGAATTTTCTGAACGTCTGGTAGCTCCAATGGCACTCATTGCATACACGGCAGGCAACAAGATAGGAAAAAATGTGGAGTTGTATTTTACAGGTGATATTGCTTCTACACCATGTGTCCACTATGGCTTTAAACTTCGTTGATATTCTTTGAAAAGTACAACGAGATGATTTGTTCCAGATGACCACAAACACCACTACGTCGTCACGGCGGTTTGCAGAAGCACGACACAGTATGAACGAACAGCGGTGATAACTTGAAGAGTGAAGGCCTCTCCAGACAGAAGCAAATTTCGTGCGAAGCTATGCGTGACTACGTGCCTACAAGGTCAACATTGCAGCAATCGTGTGGTTGGTGTTACGATAAGGACGAATATTGAAGTCTTTTTTACACCATAGTACGTCGGCGTGCAGCCGCGAGCAGCCAGTCTGGTTAGGGCTTAAGAAACATGCTTATGCCACCTTGCTGCAGCAAAGACTCACATGAACACCGAAAATTTGGTGTAGGATGAAACGATTTGGGAATTTAGCAAAAGTTTAATCATTTACCAGCGACATTCTGCATTAACCTAAAAGAGTTTCGTCAAAGTTAGATCAGATATACTTCACACTTTACGGGGTTGTAATTTGAAGGCTTATAAGAAGATTACAAGCCCACATTCCAAAAAGGCAGTTACAGAACGTGTTGTGTTTCCTAAATTTTTTAAAACCTAACCTAAAATCCCACTGTTTCTCAGTCTTCACCCATGGTCTTAAAATATAGTCCTTCAAGGACAAGGCCTTACATTCAAGGACAAGGCCTAAAAAAGGCCCGAAAGGCCCGAAAAGGTACCACCACACAAAGACGAGTGTACCGTTTCGTGTTTCAGGGCATTATACATGTTCAACAGCAACAGTATTTTGCAAACTTTTGGGGGGAAGCAAACGGGAAACTTCGGTACAAAAAATGTCCAAGGAAAACATCAATTTACTCTTGAACAACCAGGAAATAAAACATCGGCGGAAGCAATATCGTAACAATAGAAACGTTAGCCTGCGCAGACATGTTTCTGGGGAAAATGCCTCTTATGCGTTTTCTTGGGCAGTTTCTACGCATGGAAGCCAGAAGAGAGCAGTCCAAAACCGGAAAAAAATAAATGTGAAGGAGGGTTCGTAAAGAAGGTAGGACGGGACAGAAGGCCATTGGTGATATATAAAAAAAAAAAATGCGGCTACAAATTCAATCTTCCGTTTCAAAGGCAGTTGTGAATTGTGAGGAAATAAATTCGAACCCGCTGGGGGGGACCAGACTAAGGGACACGAAAAGAAAAAAAAATCTGAATATCGAATAGAAAATTTACTCAAACCGAGTGGATGCGCCCAACAGACGAACAGTTGGAAGGCGACAAAATGAAATCAATGTCAAGCCAGTAACATATTTAAGAATAAAAAGAACGTAACAAAATGGAAGAATATAATTATCTACGCTTCTGGTGACGGAAATCACGGATTGAAACTTCTACGAGGGCAAAAAGTACTACGTTCAATTTTTGGAGGAAACTGATTTGGGAGATGAAAGTTTTAATATACTTTAGACTGCAATCTGACTCTTAGAGACTCATAACGCTTTAAACTAATAAACTGTGTTTATATATTACAGGATTAACAGCAAACGGATTTCACAGTTTACAAATAGCATTCCCTTTAAGAGCTTAAAAGCCATCAGTGAGGAAAAATTCATCAAAGAGTATAACAGCAAAAAACACGGAAGAAAACACAAAGCTTAAAAATCAGCACAATATGCACTCAACACGGCATAATATCGTGTTGAATGTATACTTGTGCTGCTGATTTTGAATATTTGTGTAACTTATTGATTTTATTGACATAAATTGACATTTATACTTATGTCAATAATTTATTGACATTTATATTTATATTTATTTGTTACACATTCAATTTTGTTAAAATTATCGACAATTTAATTAGTTTTAGTCTCTTCCCCCTTCCCCTTAAAAAATCTCTGTTGCCCGTTATTGCTTTGATTATTTAGTTAGAAAAGGAACAAAAAAGAACAAGAAAAGGAACAAAAAAATCCACAATGTTTCCCAAAGGCAAATGATTAAATCATTTTTGTCCTAGCTATTTACCAGTGGGACATTTTATGCACATGAAATTTATGCTGCCATGTCGACAGTGCATAATTCATTTTAACAAGGCTATGGTCTTCGATGCTTACTGTCTGCTTCATGATAATGTGACGTTGACACAGTTTTGCATACGCAGTTTTGCATACGCAGTTTTGCATACATCGTTTCACATAGTTTTTTGCACGTTGGTGTAGTTTTAGCACGAAGCGTGAACATTTGTGCAGTTTAAGCATGAAGATCTGCAAAGCTTCAAATAATCAAATTAACTAGATTGTGCTGGGCCACAATCTCCATGGATAAAATCTGGTAAAATCTTGTAATACTTTTAAATCCACCATTACCTATAATTGTGGTAAAGGGTATCAACCTCAAGTTTAATAGCCTCTTGCGGCGACACGGCAAAGCTGCAGAATTACCACATATACAATCGTATCGTATATTTCCTTTCCAGTACCAAACTTTACGAGGACGGATACCCTTTAAACTTCATTCAGTATTCAAATCCTTTCCAGTGGCGTACTGCGGTTTTGACAGTAAAGCAGAAAAGGGGAGAAAATTCAGCGATGGTTGCAACAAGGTCTCGAGTTGGCAGGACAGGAAGACAGCGCCACCATTGGTTTCAGTTAGATTTCAGTGGCTGCGGAAGGCGGCACTGCCATTCGCTTGGGCTGTCACATTAAAACAAGGCGAGCGCCATAAAATAGCCATAAACTCGCATGGAGCTAGCAGACGGAAGGGAAGACATTCGCTGGAGAGCAGGTTTACGAGAGGGGCTGGCGTTCACCTGGAAACAGCGAATGGGAAGAAGGGGCAACGCCATTGCTGAAACAGGGGTGGGAAGGAAACACGGAACAAAACCACGGCCACATTTAATTGCAGTCGGATACAAACTAAGCGACGCAACAATTCCTAAACTGCGCACATCCTTTGCATTGTATTGGCTACAACCACCTTTAAAAAACAATGGAAGGTGGTTTCCACCGTTAACCCACGGCATCCTTTTGTAATAAAGACAATTGACAAATGAAATAGCCTCCACTTGAAAGATACACTAACCACGGCCCCCACCATTACATGTTGAAATATGGGAGTGGAGCGTCAGATTATATCGGGGGAGGACAGGGCAGTTCTCGAGGTCCGGGGGGGGGGGAAGAGTAGGCAGCTACGCCTACGTTATTGATCCTCCCTCCCTCCTCTCCCCAGCTGTCCCTCCACCCCTCCTCCCTCCCTTATTTTTTTCACTCCCTCCCTTCCTGATGCCTCTCCCACCCTTTTCATTTTTGTACACAATCCTGGACAATACGTTTTACCCGGGTCGTTTCATTCTTTTTCTCAACTAGTCACACCTATTCTCACTATGACTACTCAACAGCTAATTTCAAATGATCTCTAGCGGGCCAATGACGTTTAGATGATTCGCTGTACACGTTTTCATCTAAACAGTAACTATGGCTCCTTGCATGCTCAACAATTTAGTTCAAATGATCTCTAGGGGATCAATGATGTTCAGATGATTAGATGTACAAGTTTTCATCTACAGGGTGTTTCATCCCTAGTATTGCAGATACGTCGAACATGGCCATGGAATACGTTGGAAGATCCAGGGGAGCCATCAGACGGTTAAACCGAAAATGACCTTGATGACCGATTTCAAGGTCAACGAAAACTAACTCCGGAAGTAGCAGAGATAGGGGCATGATGTAAATTGCAAACTTGTAGAGGACGATGACATGACCTCAACAAAGCAAACAGACCAGAAATAGTTTCAATGTTAAAGAGATACAGTAAAAACAATATGGGTCTTGCAGCCCCATTGGAGGACTTGACCACAACCCACCCTGAGGTAGAAACACAGGCAGGCAGGGATTAATGCAAACAGGCTTCTCATGGATCCACCAGGTCTGCCTGCTATCTTTTGCTGTACTTACAGTGGTGCCTGTCTGTGTTTCTACCTCAGGGTGGGTTGCGGTCAAGTCCTCCAATGGGGCTGTAAGACCCATATTGTTTTTACTTTATCTCTTTAACATTTGAACCGATTTCTGTTCTGTTTGCTTTGTTGAGGTCATGTCTTCGTCCTCTACAAGTTTGCAATTTACATCATGCCCCTATCTCTACTACTTCCGGAGTTACATTTTCGTTGACCTTGAAAACCGTCATCGAGGTCATTTTCGGTTTAACCGTTCCAACGTATTCCATGGCCATGTTCGACGTATCTGCAATACTAGGGATGATATTGAACATTAACACTTGAGATGAAACACCCTGTATAACAGTAACTATGCCTACTTGTATGATCAACAACTTATTTCAAATGATCTCTAGCAGATCCATCAATGATGTTTAGATGCTAGAAGTACAAGTTTTCATGTAAGAAAGTTGTCACGTCTTACTAAATTTTAATTTATAAAATTATAAGAAAGAACAGCTAGCAAAACATCTTAAATAATTTATTGATAGTAATGGGAATTTAGGTTTAGCTCTGTTAATCCGAAGTACTGAAATATTTGCAAAACCTTACTTAAAGTTGACTTCTTGTCTTACAGATGCAAATTTCCTACACTTCATAAGGCAACTTGTAAAGAAGCAAAGACAATTTTGCAACAGTGCAGGAAACTTATCCAACATTCACACACTTCCAATTATGCTACCTTAAAAGTTTTCAGCTCAACACTCAACGTTTTTAGCATTCTAGTATAAGAGACAATCGTCAGGTTTAGGTGGCCCACCAGAAAAGTTTCACGGATACCGCAATCACATTCTTAGCTGTGACAATGCACACAGAGTTAGATAGGTATCTCTTCTGTGGGATCCCATTATTACATTAGATACAAGCAACAAACCGAGAAACTTAAGGCCGTCTACGTGTTCGTTTGGCGATAGCGGCCGAGAACGAATAGTGTGATCATTGGCAGTTTAGTAAGGCAATCGCGTAAGGCTGTTGCGTGGCAGGGTGGTGAATGTGTTGGTTGGCCGACAACCAGCCATTGGAGCCCCTCCTGGCAAAAAGCCATCTTACTGGAGTTAGTTAATATTTGACGAGAGACCTGCTCTCACTGCTACCATTTCTTGGTCCCCCTCAAGGCCCGACCAGATAAAAGGTTAGTATAGGCTGAACATCCGTTTTCCACAACTCAAAAAAATAAAAATAAACACAGCTATCTTCCATTACTTACACATCAGGTTAGGCAAAAGTTTACTAGTGAACTTTGCAATAGCACATTCCTAGCGTGATAAGCCTGACATTAACAAACGTTTTGTTTTACATTTCGTTCTACAACTCTGAGGTTGGGATGTGATAACGAAACCAACTTTTTAAATCATGTTCCGTGCAGCTGACTGGATAAATCAGAAATAAATTACCAATTGTTAGATGTTGGTGAATATCTAGATGCCCTCTGCCCCGAACATTCTTCATGTTATCAAATTCAGGGGTGTATAAAACGCTAAAATGCCAAAATAAGATTCGTAAAAAGAGTTCAGAAATTTTGAAAATTCTCTGAAATGTGGGGTGTTACAGCCGCAAATTAAGTGAAAATTTCCACAATATGCAGAAAATTTCACCCATCCTTGTCAGTAAGTTTCTTTCGTACATTAGCCACAGGTTAAAACGGTAAAAATATTTTTTTAAACCATTGGAATGCAGCGAGCGGTAAAGTTCAATCTGGACTAAACACTCCAGTATCGTTGGAATACCAAATGTGGTAACTGAAAGTCGAGTTTTATGTACCCCAGGGGTGCATAAAATTCTTACAGGACAAAATTTCCCACAAAATTTTCCTACAGATTTTTCAAATTTCCACAGCCTTTCACTATGTAGGCAAGCCATTTTTCAGTGAATTTCCTCAGTTCGCTGAAATTTCCCGCGAACCTCATTCTAGCGTTCTGGCATATTCTGCACACCTGATGTACCCTACCTGACAAACCCGCCAATCCCAAGCCACTGAAACGCTTAGTTGCTAGACGCAGTTTGGTACCGCCAAAACACAGCTCACTGGCGGCATAGTGGAGCGTCAGATTCACTAGTGGCAGTGCCAATCTGTCTCTAGCGAACAGTATGGTAGTTTTCAAAAGTACGGTACTGAGAAAAGTAAAATAGAATATTAAGAAATAGTTTTCTAACGAATCGTAAACTTGCTTTTGAAAAAGTGGCCGAAATTTTCAGACAGTAATATGAAATATCTTATATTTTTGGTTTTTATTTTTATTTGCTGTTGTTGCATGCATTTTAAACGATGGTTATAGCCGATGAAACCTGGACTGAATGAAAGTGTTCTAACCCCAACGCTGTTATCGCTTATTTTCTATTGTAGTGTCCGCCATTCTCGCCCTCAGTGGAGAGGGTGCAGTACTTCACTTACTGCCTATATTATATAAATATATATATACTGTCCGTGCATGTAATAAAAAGGCTTAGGTAACTCTTCAGGTTGCCACTCATTAGACTTAAATCCCCGAGTATGGGTTTTTCTTGATAGTTTGCCACTAGGGTATTAATTAGCTCTAAGTTAGTCTTAATTATGTAATGCAAGCCACCATACATTACAATGGCAACGAGGGTGGGATTCGAACCCACGCGGGCAAAGCCCATCGGATAAGGCAACGATACCATGTAGCCAACATTTCGTGGTGCACCTTGCCATTACGTGTAAGCGACAGAGCACTCGTCCTATAGCTGCCAACTCAGCTGTTAACCAATTGCCAGTTGCTATACTGCGATCGTGGCAAGGCGACGTAAGATGACGTAATTCCGTAAGATGACGTAATCCCTTGGTGGGAATCCATTGTTCAGACGGGTATAAAAGATGCGAGTTCGGACTCAGTAGTCAGTTGGTGTTTGAGGGTACAGCCTAACAAGTTGGACCTCTTCTACGACTAGGGATGGTATCAAGAAAACACTTGTCACCAAGACCTAATAAATGGTACTCTGCGTATAGGTCCATAGCTACGAAGTAAAGAATGTATCGGAATTGAGTCTTCAACTTGAAACTAATCGTTCATTCCCGAGCACTCTTAGGAAACATTCGCAGCATCAACGAAGGGGGGGGGGGGACCCGTAGTTTATTGGAATCAAAGAAATATTTTTATTACGTTTTCTCTCCTTCACTGTCGGTAAATTCACCCAAAAAACATTACGATAACGAGGCAAACGGTAGAGATATTTTCTTTAAGTCCTTCTAAACTCCCTGCCCGCACAAAGGAACGGAAACCCTTTGGGCAATGAAACTCAAAATCGTTTTAAGTTAGTGCGCTATCTCGCTCGTTCTTCTTTTAGGGAAACCCAAACGTTTTTGTGCCCCTACGTCACTCTTAATTGTATGCATCGTCAGCGTTTTGCGGTCGTCATTTCACAACATTACGAGCTTGTAAAAGTTATATTAGCGCCGTAAACTAGGTACTGCTGCGCCCCACACTTTCCCTAATAAACCCCCCTCTGCTCGTTATAAATTCGCAATTTAACCTTTTGTGTTCAAACACGAAATCGGAAAGCACGCTAAAAATGATTTGTATGTGTAAAAGCATTACTACAATGGCCTAACTCAGACTTGAATCGTAAATTACGGTCAGCAAAGTCTAATAAAACTTCTGTTCACGTACGTAACTGTCTGTAAAGTTGTTTTGGAAGTGTGTTTTACCAAAAAACATAATAGCCGTGAAGCAGATATAATATTTGCTCGGTTCGCTACACTTGAAGCACGTTAAGGACAAACCATCCTTACTTTCGTGGTTCCTGCACGTATGAAAGCAATTACGTATATACATTTGAGCGAATTTAGCAAAAATCACCTTATACGCGGAAAAAAAACCAGGAAAATAAAAGGCGTTTGCAACATTTACATAAGGTTGAATTAATGTTGCAGAATCGAGTCTTACAGAAAAGCCAACAACAAGGCATGTCCCTTTAATATTTCAGAAATTCAGAACGAAACATCAGAATCATGGGAAATAAAAGAGTTTCGTGGAAAACTAATGCCACCAGATATTCCATATTCCAAGCCAAGCAAGCAGTGACAGGACAAGCACTCGTGACAAGGTGTTTTCACTGCTAAATTGCGAATTGAGTTAGACGACGTGCCGAAAACTGCATCGAAATATTACCACGATTTTTTTTTTAAATATGTTTGTGCAGCCTGGCTTTCTTTTCCTTAGGAATGCATGCACCAGATACAAAATTTGCCAAATACCGAATATGCAAAATAATACTTAACCTGCCGAACAACGAATTCCGAATATACAATCAAATACTCAACTTGCTGAATACCGAATATCGTATATACAACCGAATACTTAAAACTGCAGAATACCGAATATTCGGTACCAAACAATTGACGTATTCGTCCTAAATACCGAATTATTCGGCACTGTGCCGCATAATGGCCGAATAGGCCAAATACCGAATTATTCGGCCGAATATCTTATCGAATGTTCCGCCGAATATCACTAAATTAAACATATGATATTGATTAAAACTTATGACCATACTGATTAAGGGGAGACACATTAATTGACCAGGTAAACTAAGGTAAACTAAGAAATTAAAGCAACATCTAGCCTGCCTTATAACAGCCACGTGTAGTCATGTTTCCGCGAGCTGCCTTCGCGAAATTCGACGTAGTAAAACTACAACGTCTCTTCCGCCGTCGTCTTCTCGTCATCACGTGAACAACGTCTGGCCTAGAAGACGAATTGTGGGTCACGTGACAGCAGTGACGCAAAAGCTGTGTCTCCACAACAGGAAACAATGAAACGTCAAGGCTATTGTAGGAGCGCAAAGGATCATATACGTGCAGGACACACTAAATAAAGTTACCAATATTCAAAAGAAAATCTCCTAGACGCCACATTTCAAAACTGATTTTTGGCTAGGAATTAACTAACGGTAAGTAAATACAACTTTGGGGCCATACTTGATGAGGAGGACCGAGAAAAAATGGCGCTAGGAGGAATGTCCTTTTAAGGTAAACGAATAACTTTTCGCCTTTCGAAAAACTTACCCTCCCACTCATAAAATCAATAGTTTCATATTACGCCTTGAAAAAGCCAATCGACCACAATTTTTTCTTCTTTTAGGGAAGATCAGAAGGCAATTCCTCACAAATCAAAAAACGAAAACCTTAGCTTAACGTTCTTCCACTAACAAATTTGAATAAATTTATACTGAAAAATTATTTAGCTGAATACAGAATATCATTATTCGGCAAAACTCAGTATTCGGTCCAACACCGAATATCATTATTAGGTCAAACTAACAGCATTCGGTCAAATATAATTACTCAATCAAATAAGTATTCGGTGGAATACCAAATATCGTTATTCGGCCGAATAATTGAATTTTTGGCTGTATACCGAATATTCTGCATTTTCAGAATACGTCCCTATTTTACATCACTTGCGGCTCAGAAGTGGCCGTCATAGGGTAATCATAGTGTTTTATGAAGGGAGCAAAAAAAAAGGCCATCTGTGTACACGGTCGAGTTTTTTTGTCCTCTCTATTTTCCAGCACAAATCTTGATTTGTCATAACATAATTAAGTTGTGCACCATGTGTCACAGCAGACGGGTGGGCTGCGATAATATTGCAAACATAAAAATCCCCCGCCTTTGAAAAGGAACAAACTAATCAGCTAACGTCGTCCCGTGCCACTGAATTGGCAAAGCCGTAGTAAATCGTCTTTATAATAGAAAATCACAGCCATTAAAATGGCAATGGCTGCGCTTATTAAATCAAGAAAATTATTATCGACCCGTAATGAGCTTAAAGCCGTCATTTCTGCGAAAAGGCTGCCTTGCTCAAAACGGTAACAAATAATCAAAGGGAAATGTATTGCTATAGCTGGCACACGACGAAAGATTGGGACCCCCGATAAAATGGAGCAGCTTTTGTGGCCGAATTTATTCTCTCCGCTTTCAAGAAGTCTGTTCTCTGTCGAAAGTAATTATTAAAGTAATGCTTGAACGAGGTGGTTTTCAAAGCAGATTGCTTTTCTTAAGAGCCATCAGGTTTGAAAATACGGCAAGAAACTGTGAAGAATTCCTAGTAATAAATAAAGCGGTTAATTTTCTTTCGAGCCATGGTTCACGTAGTTTCTTCGATCCTCGAGCATCACAAAATCGATATGGAAGTGGCAATCCACTTGCACTTGTAGCTCATACTTCTTCGTTATCATATTCCGTACAGTGTTTGCAATACACGTACAGTATAAATGGTTTCAACGTGAAAAGAGGTATAGTTCACGTGAAAATCGGTCGCTTTGCTCGCTCAATCCGCGCACCTCCATGCTTCAGAAACGGGAATGTTTGACAACGTTTTAAGCCGTTCAGACCTTGCGTCCAGCAGTAGAAACGTACCAGTTTATTTGCGTATTGTGGAGGGGGTAAACACCTGTAGTTAAAATACTCAATAACATTACCCAATAAAATACTCACGACATTGTTGCCAAGTTTGATCGTTAATTTTCTGTCATTGTCATCTCTATTGTTGCGAAATTTTTCGTTTGTTACGTACCCTACTACTCTTTCCTCAACATTCCCTCGTGTTTCTGCCTTGTTGGCAGTTCAATGTCTTTCTACTGCTATAAACAGTGGCGTGCTCAGGAGAGGCGGATGGGGAGGGGGGCATTGCCCCTGCCCTTTTCGGAAAAAAATTGCCATTTTTGTAAAAAAACCAAACATGCTCTATTTTGGTTTTCTGAACCGATAAACGATGGTGCTGCAGCAAGAGAAGGGGCCTAGAGGCAAAAAAAAGGGCAAAAAGAAGGTCAGGAAACTGGCAGAAAGAGGCATAAAAGGATAAAAAACAGAGATAAGCTTAAAAAGGGGGGGAAAAAAGACTGATGAGTTAAAAAAAAAAGGCTCTCAGAAAAAAACTTCAGCGTATCCTTTTCACAAAAGTTGCTCCTGCCTCATCGGTGTCTGCATGCCACTGGCTATAAACCTTAGCCGCCATTTTGGAATTGGGCTTAGGATTCTTGACAGTTTTTCTTGACCGGTTTTACACTCTCCGGCTGACTCCAATTGTTCAGCTGGTGATCGCCACTGCAATGCGCCTCACCAAGTGTGCAAAAAGTCTCCGTTAATCGTCTTCGCCGCCTAATAATTGTAGATTTACGGTGGGACTCCTGTCAACCCTAGTAGGCGTTCATTTTCTTATTTTTCGCCTCGTGAGAAACGGTTTTGCTACATTCATTCTGACCTAGCTGTAGCAAAAGCTAATTCGCGCAGGATGCTCGAATAGAGTGAGAAGATATGTCCTGTAAAGTATGTCAGCAGAGGAAGGGGTTAAACAGTCTCAGTTTCAGACAGGGTTCCCACCAAAATACTGAAATCAATTTCCCTGAGTTTTTCACTTTTTCCAGAGTACATGAGGTAATTTTCCAGGCTATTTACCGTAATTTTAGGAAGGATTTTTTTTTTTACACATTTTACCAGTTTTGTGTTAAAAAGTCTGAAGCTTTTACATGGGAATCACATTATTTAAAACCTTAAATTTCCCCCAGAGTTTTCCAGGTTTTTTTGTAAATAAAAGCACAGAATTCCCTGAATTTTCCCCGAGTTTCAAACACAGTTTAAATTCCCTGAGTTTTCCAGGTTAGCGGGAACCCTGTCAGACACAAATCGTTACGTTATCTCAATTCTCATAGCATTACAAAGTTTTCCATTGTAAACAGCACACTCATACCTAGTCAAAACAGTCTATAACATCATTTCAACTTCAATGCTCCATACCCTTTAACGTCGACTTACTTCCTCCCTTAAGTCCAACGAACCTTCTCAACCACCTTTAACCCAGAGGACACCTGAAAATCCACACGCCACGCTTTACACAATTTGGCCTATTTAACGCCATACGTTCCAATCTCGTGAAAAGACGGCCAGCCACTAACAATACGCTACACCAAAACGCCTACTCGCATGCCTTACTAAACCCCTTTCCAAAGTCACTTTAAATTTCTATGAAGCCGCCTAGGCGACGATGGGCGAGCCCATTAACAGCACTGGAGCGCGCGAAGGGGTCAGACAAGTGGGAGATTGCACTCTCTAATTAGGGCAGGCGAATCGCCTATTAGGGTCCGCCATAGAATTCATTAGGAAACCTTGACTGCAGCATACGGACGCCAAGCAGCCCCCACAACGACCAAGATTCATCAGGTTCTAAGCTGCTGCACGCGCTGTGATAACACAATATGTGAGACTTTTGGCCAAAGACTACGAAATGAGACTTGCTTATGCATCACAAGGTACGGATTAAACAGGACGGAAAGCCAAATGGGCTCGAGAAGTATTAAATAAACACGGATTGTAACCTATTTATACGTTGCCTTTTGGACTTAAAACTGCAGTGTCAGTGGTAGGGATGGTGCAATACAAAAATGTTTTATCCCGATAAAATTGGTTTATTATCGCGATAATCGACGATATCTCGATAAAGCAGATTTGGAGGCTGGAGTCACCATTTTAATTTTGTTAATTAAAAAAACAACTTGGCTGAAGCCTGCAGTGCAACCTTCACACGAATGTGAATTGTGTGGCACTCGCAATTTGGCTAGTAGACATGAAAATGCATTTGTAATTGTCCATTACTTCCTCACCATGTAGAAACAATTCAGCTGCCACTGAAGGATTACATATTGTTTGCATTAAACTAACTCTCCAATAATCTAAAGTGGCTAGCAACAATATTGCACACTTGGTTGGAGAGCCCTTATAATTCTGCAAGCAATGCCACAAACCGCTTGTTTCTAACTATTACGGTTTCCGAGATATGACAATTTAAGCATCGGGATTTGCACGATAATTCGATAAATCAGAAAAAACTGCGATACGGTAATCGACAAAAAAAATTGTATCGCGGTTTTATCGAATTATCGGTCATCGTGCCACCCCTAGTCAGTAGGCCGTGTCAGCATGGCATAGCGGAAGGACTTAGGCTTTCGGTTTCAAAGGTCGTGGGTTCAATTCCCGTTCAGGCGGTCTGACAATTAAGTCCAAAAGCCAACTTACATAGGTTTGCGCCCGCATTTATTTAACAAGGTACAGACTTGGGTACTACTAAGTATTCACTGTGTGAAGGGGGCTATAGCTAAACAACCACGATAAGCCTAAGGTATTGTTTCAAAATGGTGACTAAGAACACTATAGACAAGAACCTTTTGAAACTGAATCAATGCCGTACACGCCAAGAAAGCGATGTATAACAGCCGTTCAAATCACAACTACGTTAGCTGCAAGTATTGATGCATCATATCACGGTTCGCCATCATTACATAAACCAAATTCAGGGCTTTTTCAAGCTTTTTCCAACGTCACAAGTTCCGCATCCCTTGCCATTTTTAAAGCTCGTTATTCCAATTTTGACAAAATTTCAATTTTTTTTAATGCCAATGCTAGGATGCCACCATAATAGTAGATTTCCAGGAAGGGTCACAAACATGGAGGTAAACGTTTCCTAAACCATGCGCAATGGCTGTTTGCCGTGACGTCACGATGAGTTAGCCAATGACGAACGAGAACAACGGCTGTTTGGCCGTCTGATTGGACTAGCCCAGTCACGTGATACGCACGTCACACCAAACAGCCATGGCGTGTGGTATAAGCTAAAAAAAATGTGTGGATTCTACAAAAATGTGTTTTTTTTCGGCGAACTGGCGGAGTGTAGACCAACAGTGTTTACAAAACTGACTGCTTTTACTCATATACGGTAACAAAACGTTTAAAAAAGAAATAAGCTCCTTACTCCTTCAACATTACTGTCAATAAATATGTCAGGACTGTAGTTGATAAGTTGTCAGAATTCCGTTCTTTTCAAGGCCTGGAAAAAAAGCGCAACTAAATCCAGAATTTTCCAGCTTTTCCAGCTAGTGTACGAACACTGTACCAATAGGCTACTTTGAAGGATGCGGTACCAGTTTACTTATGAAAATACAAACCACTATTTTATGTTTGGAATTACTTAAATGAGATACGCCAAAAAAAAAAAGTTTCTTGTTTCTTCTACAAAATAAATAGGATTGTTGACAAGCTACTAGCCCACATCGAAATTAGCTTACGAGGACTTCACTTAGGAAAGCTACAAACACGGCTTAGGGTTCGTACAAAATGATTGATTTGAACTTCCCTGACTTTTTCCAGGTTTTCCCGCACAAGATGTTGCCCATTTCCCTGACCTTTGGTGTCTTAATTTAACTACTAAACTTAATATATTCTCGTACTTGTATTGAGTTAAACAAATACAGATGCAAACCTATTTATGTTGCCTTTTGGACTTATATGTTGAGCGGGCAAACGAAAAAGATTTGCTTTGCATCTTAATTATTTAACTCTTGTTGAGCCTTTGGATTTTCGTCTTTAATACTTGCATTATCATGTAATATTTTTAATTATTGTAGGGTTACCACTTTCGAAATTGTCCCCGACTTTTTGCTTAAGTTGGAATTTCCCTGAAGTTTCCCCTGAATTTTGCATTACGGCAAAATACCTCAAAAATTTAAATAATCCACCGTGGTATTGCCACAATATTCCGTCACTTAGACAATTAAAAACAAAAATAAAACTTACCTTTTAAACAAAGAAACAAATAATAAGTAACAAGAGAATAGAAAGCTTTCATTTTGTTTGTTCGACCAGGTAAATTATATTTTATTTGGATGATTATTGCTCATTTTGTTCGGCTGTGAGTATGGGGATACGAGCTCTAATGTTTTTTTTTCTAAACGGCAAAGCCGTTTTTTGTTCATTTAATTATTGTAATAAGTGCCTTTTTAGTGATTAAGTAGTGATGCTGTATTTTGGTTTTAAATTACGTCAGCAATAACGTAAGTTTATGTGTTCCTAGCACATGCTTCGTCTACCCAATGACTTAAGTAACAAAATAAATAAATAAATAAAAGCAGTTTTTCTAGCACTAAATCAGCCCTATCACCCCCAACTTTTGGATCGATGGATCGTTCCATGGTGGATCCCAATATTCTTCTTCCCGCTCTTTTCCCGGGTACATCCTTTCCACAGCCTCCGTTACTTTCATTTCTGGTAGAACGACAAGATAATTACTGCGTAATGAAGTCACTGATTGAAGCGTCCCTGCACTAGATTCCTTTTTTTTGGGGGGTGGTAGGTGGTAGGGGTGGGTAAGGGATAGACGACAAGCGATTGACGCGTTTGATAAACGCGGCAGCCAACTTGGTGTCAGACATACTGTCATTGCTCAGCATTGGCACAATTTCCCATCGGTCCCTTCTTCCCCTTTCCCTCTCCCGTTAATTTCAGCGGTTCCAACCTCTCTATTGCGTCAGTCGCGATATATAGATCCTCCGTATAACGGATGTTTGGATAACCCTACTTTCCCGTTAAACGGTTGCTTTGCCACCATGTTTTCTGTTCTGTTATTTGGTGATTGGCGAAGCAGCTATCACGTGACTATTCCAAACCGATTTGGTATGGTAGGTCAGAGCGTGTCGTGGCGTGAGCCGCGAACGCATCAGAGCGTTTGTCCGGGGTGGTCTGCTGCTTCTTGATTGGCTATCGATTCGTTCCCATGGCACTAATGTGTCCCCAATGTCCTGTGATAACCTGTTAGCTCCCTACGGATTTGCCTTGATAAACTGGTGTGCCGAGAGAAAGATGTTTGTTACCAGTTGAGGTTGTAATGATGATGTTCTTTAAAGTGTTACCCTCGATAAGGGTCAACGAAAGAGTTTTAAATAAGCGAGCTCTGCTTCTTGTGTGCGCGGTCTCCGGCAGGAGAGAATATATAGGTAGTGCCACGGTTTCCCCGACAACGGTAAACATTTCGGATGAAACTAGTACCGGCTTTTAACGATTTACCGCCAGGGGGCGCTGTCGTCAAGTAACAGGAAACGCAAAGCATCATGGGGATCGAAACTGTTTAGCGCCACTAAGTCAGATTAGGGCATTAAAATAATTTTAAGAAAGAGCAGAACTGGCTGATCAAGTTTTATTTCTTAAAATCCGATATTCAATTTTAAAACGGATTGTCATCACAAATACAGCTATAAGCATAACGCATGGATTTGTGTTCCGAGAAGCGTGTTGAGCGGCTCTTCAGAATGAAGCTTCTTCCGTGGTTCGTGTTTATTGTAACGAACTATATACAGTTTGAATCAAAAAACAGAATAAGTTCTTCAACTTCGGATGTTGTCCAAATGGCCACGCACGAGTATTTCGTCAATTTCCGAAGGTATTGTCGCTATTACCATGGTTACCATGGCAACGATGCCACCATTTTTTATTTCAAGTTTCGCCTCCACGAGAACCAGACAAGTGCTGCCTTCTGGTGCCATTGGTGGAAGCAGGTATTACTTTATAACATGTTTTCAGAAAAGCGTCACTACCTACTAATCTACTCTGGTGTTCGGAATTGGTAAATAAGAGCGTATTGCATTGGATGTAGCATTGGGACAATACTGCCAATGGTAGTATTGTAGCGCCTTGGAACAGTTTGCAGATGCTCTTGCTCCAGCTGCGCCACACGATAACCTAAAACATGCAAACGACTTCAGTCTAAAGCCTCAACAAGACTTTCATTTTTTCAACAATCCACTTTAGCTGGCTGAAAAGCATTGCAACAAAACTTAGGGAATTTCGCTACGATTCAAAAAAGGCGTTAACAATCCCACCAATATCACGTCGCATATTTCATGTATCATACAGTCGCACCATTGTTGTAGCATGCATGCCATCCGACTTCGGTGTCTTCACTTCACCGGGATCCCACGACCCACTCTCCAACTCACCGGGATCACTCTCCAACCCACTTTGGATTACGTAACCCTGAATTGTCCCTCACCAAACCATCCTGCCCCAACATCAGTTAAGCCTAATTCAGCCCTAACATTCGACAATGTTCACCCAATGGAGAACCCACAGTCAGACCTAGCTAAATTAGACCCTTCAATTCTAAGTTAACTTAATTTCTGAATTTATTCCAGCAATTCCGTTTCTGTGCATTTCTCAATCCTAACTTAGTTTATGTCGTACAGCATTTGCGTTTAAGACAGGCGAGCACTTTTAATGAACCACCTCCAACAACTGAACCACCCAATCTGGAATGAGTCATATTAACGACCTTGCCGTAAGTTGGGTAAAGATTTCCCCTTATGTTTCAGTTCGGAATTCCCCATCCCGTCATCGTGCAGTGCACTGGAATCCCCCCTTTTAAAAGTTTTGCCCATATCAGCGTGGGCAAGTTTTTGCCACCAAGTGATTAAAACCGGTTTTTACCGTCCCGGCAAAAACCTGGTTTTCGCCATGTTTTTGCCACTTTGGCCAAAAATATGGCAAAAATCGACTTAAATATGGCAAAATTCGACTTGAAGCCAAATAAAAAAAAGCGTGCTCTACCATAGTCAAATACTGGCAAATTGTAAAAGCTCCCCTTGAAAACTTCATATCGTTTACTTTGAAAATTCTTATTCACTTCTCATTTACCTTTCATACACTTTTGTTCACAGTAAAAGATATTCTTCTCACAATATATATGCAACTGACTGTTTAAAATTTCCGTAGATATTGTGAGAAGAATATATTTTACTGTAAAAATAAGGTTGTGAAGCAGCTTGCTGGATTTTGCCAGGTTTAGCCGGGAGTAACCGGAAAAAAAACCGGTAAAAGCCATGTTTTTGCCACTGTCCCGGCAAAAAAGCTGTTTTAGCCGGCAAAAAACAGCTTTTTTGCCGGCTAAAATCCAACCCTGGCCCATGTTATGTTGTACTTCTATGCTATCCAATTCCGCTGCAGTATGACCACGACCAACAAATTTGCTGCACAGTACATAAAATAGATATCAACAAGACCCCTAGAACACAATTTCTTAGGGGTTGGCACCGTTGCGCTTTCTGAGAAATTCTTAGTTTCTTTCACAGCACTGCTTTCATGACAAGTAAGGGTTAATAAATTGGTAATTTATTGTGTTAGAAATTATTTGTATGTGAGTTTAGGTACAGTCTAACACTGGATGCTTACATCATACATTACTGTGCCTCAACATCCGAGTAAGTTATGTATTGTCGGGGCAATTCATTGTGATCAAATTCTCCGAGAAACTCGGCAGCATGGCTGACAATTGGTGAAGTATAAGTGCAAATGGATGCAAGTGAATCTTGCAATTTCCTAAAGGCTTGAGACAGTATTATTAATACGGCTCTTAAAATCAATTCAATTCCGTTTTACGAACACCTGATCCATGTTAACGAACACCATTACTGTCCGTCGTTAACGGCAATAACACATAAACCTCAGTTGGTTAACGTTCTTCACACATATGCATTAAATCTTAAAGATTCATAAACACCCATTAACGAAATGGCTTTCGTTGTCTCATACGAGGCGGCTTAATACGCCGTACAACAAGCTCATGCGCCAGGCATAAAAAGCCTATTTCGTCGGAGCCCATGCTGGTTAACCCTAAGCCTTTTTTTTGCAATCTTGCAAGTATATACTTAATTTCGCTTTGGAATCTGTAATGAACATCACTGAAGTTGTTATCCGCCGCCAGGCTCCCATTTATTATTAAACTCCTCGTCAAAGCGGTTATGGGCTGTGACACAGCGCGGGCTGCGGTTACGACAGCAAGTTATGGCCCGGAGACAATGTGTTGACAGTGATTAGACGAGCAGCAAAAATGCGGGTTCTCCTCCTCCGCATCTCTCGCTCAAAGCCATGAATGGCCGCAAACGAGATGGGCTCGGGAAATGCACTTAAAGAGCCAATAACACTCCAGTAGAGAGTACAATCCTTTCAAGGAACACAACAATACTAGACTCGCAGACTAATAGAATAAACCATCTTGTCCTCTGAGAGAGCAGGGTCTGGTAAGTAATGGGTACAGCATGGATTTTGCAACAATGGGCCGGTGTAAGTGATTCAATGCACACTTTTGGTAAAAGCTGCACACTTTTAGGAACCGAGGAGGAACCGACTTTTGAAAAAGCGTACACCGGATTTCGGATTTGTCCAATGTACGTGGATTTGATTCGGATTTGTTGGACTTAAACTAGATTGAAAAGCACCTTCTTTTATTTTTGCTCCCATTTTTTTTACCAAACTTGATCGATTTGTGCTGATTTAAGTCGTATTTATTGGATATAAGTTGAATTTTTTTGGATTTAAGTAGTTTTTTTTTTGCGTATTTGGTGGACATACGCGAATTTAATCCGGATTTACTGAATTTAAACCGGATTAAAGATATCGGTTCATTCATTTTTGCTTCCATTTTCGTATCAAACTTGGTCGGATTTGTTCCGGATTTTCATGGATTAATCCGGTTTTCACATCAAGTGTACACCGGATTTATAAAGTCGGTACCCCCTCGTCTAATCCAGCAATCCGATTTCTGATGCATGACGAATTTCGAGCACGTCAGAGAAAGAAATGGAACAGCGGCCTTCCAGATGACAGAGGCCGAACAGTGCCACCCTAAACCATCACCTACCTTGTATATATCGGAGGCTGATCACCTACATTGTAAATATTGGAGGCCGATCACCTGCCTTGTAAATATCGGAGGCCAAGTTTGTGGGCCAATTTTGAATGGGATGGGACTAACTAGTGTTTTGTGAGGTATAACATAGTGCCTGAGGAAGATAGTCAGCTGCGTTTTCAAACTCTAGCAACACAGACTATCGAAAATTCGCCAAGATTGTGATCATTGTCTTGGATTTGTTTTTGGAATTTTGCGTATTGTGCGTCGTATCTGATGACTTTTGGTAAAGTGACGTCCGAGGAGATGTGCAATCGTCCGAGGGGGGGGGGGGCGAAGCCTCCGAGGATGTTTTACACCTCCAAGGACATCGCTCTACCAAAAGTCTGCATTAAACCGCTTACACCGGCCCAATATTGAAAAATTCATGCTGTAACTGTCTTATTACCCTACTTTTGTCTCGTGTAGCAGCGCCGAACGGAAAAATCATTATCATATGAAGGGAGAAGTGATCATTTCCTTGATTTCCAAACGCTTGATCCACAATCGAGCAACAATGCTTTTTAGCTTTGATGACGTTCCACGCCGTCGTATTGTTACAATCACTTCGTTGTTGACTGACGAGCACTTTCTAATTTTCCTTTTTCCTCGAAGGGGAAATTCAAAATCAAGCAACTATCTGTTCCACTGAGCAACGATGCTTTGACAATACGCTTCGAACGGACTTTACATTTGGGATATTGTTACTAAGTTTGGTTGTAGTCTGATGGGGCAATATTTTATTACCCTTGTTCACTGAGGGGGCATCGTGGTGGAATCGAACAACAATGCTGAAATAGAGCTGTTGCAGTTGTTAAAGAAGGAAATGCTGAAGGTTTAGAACGTAACATTGCTGGAAAATATAAAGTAGTCATCCTAAGTACCGTATTGCTTTATAAAGGGGGTTATATTTGTAAGAATTCTATAAGTGTGCAAAGTAAGTGTGCAGAATAAGTATCCCACCATTGCTGAGTATTGTTGCACCATGCGAATAGGGGACTTATCCAAAAAATAATAGAATATACTTGATTCAGTAATGAAAATCTGTAGCTGTGCAGCCAGACAGGCGCCTTTATCACTACAAAATATCTTCGGAGATATTGAAGAGATATTAAATTTCGTGCGCAGTACCTCCTTTGTCACAGCAAAATTACAAAAATTATCTGCCCCAAACCGACAACAGACAAGACACAAAATACCTTCTCAGCGGAATATTCAGACAGATCTTTCCCCCGATAAATAAATGTGTAGCCAGGCAATGCATTTTGTTCCTTTGTTACCTCCAAGCATTCTTCGTGAATTCTTGGCGGTAGTGACGTCACCAAATTGCGCAGAAACGAACCGATTTAGCCAAGTTACGATGCAGTTGCAACGGGCGACGAGGATTAAAAGTTGGGCTGCCCGATTTCCTAACTGTTTGGCAGGGAAGCCAAGCGTAGGGACTCATTTCCCCTGACACAGTAAGACGTTCGCTATCTGGGTCAAGATGAAGTAACCGACAAAATATCGTTTGCTAGAAGATTTTTTGCGAGTCACAGAGCAATAATGAAAGTATCGTTACCATGGTAGTACGCTACCATGGTAACGATACTTTCATCAGGATTGAAATGAGTAAAATCAAAATGAATTAATCAGTGATTTTAATCATCAGTACTATACTCGAACCAGAAGAGCAAATTTAGACACACTAACAGACACATTCTAAAAACCGTTTATTAAGGGGCATGTTTTCCTATTTTAACAATAAAGGAGCTCTGCAAAGACCTAAAAGTTGCTGTTCTGGTTCACAGTATTCCGTAAGCGTTACAAATGACAAATGCTTAAAATTCACTGAATAAACCAATATAAAATGAAATTATTTGTATTTTGCATTGAACCGTTTCCTTAAAAATCGTTAATTATTTTAAAAATGAAAAGTTGTTACTTTATCTCAAACAAAAATTAAACTGTTTCTCAGTGTTTCATACTTTTAGAAATGATATGTGATTGATGGCGGTGGAATTTTTACTTACGTAAGTAAGAACCAAAGACCTTCGTTACGCAAGTAAAACCCACACGCCCGCCAAGTTCAATAATAATCGTCACACTTCATTGTAACTTCATTGTAAGAAAGTCATTGTTTAATTCCTGCATTGTTGTTGCAAGGCCACTAGCTTTTGTCTTCAGTTTGTAAGGCTTGTTTTCTTTAGCTGAAGTTAGCTTGTAAGTAGGATAAACTGAGCGTATGGCTTGAAGGCCGCATTTTTGTTTTTAGCTCAGTAAAGAATCTAATCTAATCTAGCTTTTGGTACTATAAAAAACCAGAGCTGAGCGTTTTCCACGATGGTGAGGAAACAGCTATGCGGCGAAACAGTTTGAAAAATGTTGAAAATGGTCAGTCTTTGTGCCCAGACAAGCAGTATTTCAATCATGTGCATAAACTTTATCAATGTTATAAAAGTGCGTGAAAATCATTGATTTCAGCTGATTACTGACTACTGTATACTGGCTACTGACTAATTCCGCTCATATAAAATAAATACAGATACGCATGAAATTTGGTATTTAACACTCTTTTAACTCCAATATGTGCCTTTTGTGGTTTGACGTTTAGGGAGATATTAACTAAAATCTTAATGATTGCAATAATTTATAATGCTATTATTCTGTACCGATAGTAGCCAGGGCCCCCACATCCAGGTTAGGGGCCAGGGTCTAACTACAACAGCGGGCCCCCCTCTCCTGACTGAAATCGTAAAAAGGTTACGCTATGTTATAATTTTCTTCGGCCACAATATTGTGCTTCGTGTTGGTTCATTAATTAATCCGGGCTGCTTCCTTTTGTTAACTTCCCTGCCTAACAAGCCGACAAGCTTACACCGCAGTGCTCCTGCTCCGTGCTCGTTGCCGTTGGATTGTAGTTGTTGTTTGTTGGGAGTATAAAACAGTTCACAATACCCACAAATCGAGTACGTTACTCATAGTCATCAAAACTCACAATTGCAAAAAAAAAAAATGTTTAGGCCGTGCAGGTCCCTTGAGTGGCTGGGCCTGGGTACAGTGGGTCCACCTTACACCCCCCCCCCCGGTTGTGGGGGCCCTGATAGTAGCAATGGTCATGTTTTTGATTTCATCTTTGATATAATACTCGGTGGGATTAGCTTGGCAACTAATGCAGCAACTTGGTGGCTGCCATTTTGACTCTGATATTACTACTTTGATTGGCCGAAACTTGGTGGGTTCTTTCATCCTTGTGGGTTTTGTTTTAGATTCTTACTTACACAAGTAAGAATTATACGCCTAGCAAAGGTTTTTACTAGCGGTAAGTCAACGGTTTCATTGATACATCAGTGTGCCTTCATGATATAAATCCACTGCTGAAATTAAAAATTGAAATTTGTTTATTAGGGCCTCAGCCCAAAGCTATACGCCCAACTACACAAAAGTGCAAAAGTGGTCCAACAATGAAAGAGTTGTACAAGTATGGGTGTAGCAAAGCGTCGTATATTTTTTTTTTTGGGGGGGGGGGGATATCATCTTTAACCTGTTACAAATTACTCTTCCGGGAATCGGTGATACTGCTTGATACAGTCGCTACATCTTGGTCACTTGCTTTCAATTGTAATCCTCTCCTTGTGTGTCCAACAACATCTGGCTTGTCGGCAGAAACGCTGTAACGAAAGGAGCGTCATCGTTTTTTCATCCTTTTTGACTATCTCGCTAACAACAAAACAGGCGTTCGTATATGGGGAGCAGCTGGATTGGAAACCCTAGCGTTCTTATCGACACGGAATGAGGTGACGGGATAAGAGTCGGGGACTAACGTTGTTGGGGGGTTCTTATCCTCTGGGTTTAATGGGTTGCAAAGGCAAACATAAGAGACGG
>JAHWFP010220219.1:19852-36038 GCA_023313725.1 Lithobius niger | reverse complement strand
GAATATTCTACCATTAATAATTCAAAAGAATTTCTAGGAAGAACGCGTTCGTCTATCAGTCAGACAACTGAGGGCTAAAACTGTATGAAAATTGAACAAAATGGTTTCCCCATGCGTTAAATTTAAAATTAATGATCGCGGGGATATCGTTGCACTAGAACGTAGGTGAAATTCCTATAGTTGGTTATAGATTTGTGAGGGGTTGGGGCTACATTCACTGAAACCGTGTATTCACCTTATCGAAGGGCCTCTATGATTGACATCAGCATTTCCATTTCCAGCAGGGTTTTCATTTCGAAGTGGTGTTTTAACAGACATGATTTGAGTGTGTGCAGGTTGAAGATCAAGCGGGTGCCCCATTTTTCCTTGGGATGATACGTGCAGGGCTGTAGAAACGTGGGTTCCCGGTGAACGCAAATGATGCCCTTCTAGAGAAGTTGCAGGACCTCTTCCTCCAACAGCCTGTCTATTTATTGGTAGTGCAAAGCCGTGGTTGTAGACTCACAGAGTGTATGGGAAGGTGACTAATGGGGGGACGTAGCCATGCCCTTGCTATTGATAGAATGAAAGCGTTGGGCATGGTCTTTTCCCATTCCTTCATATGGTGGTTGAACCTGTCCCCAACTGGCGGGTTAATGGGGCAGGGGTCCATCATCTGAGTCACGAAATGAAGTGACCCACATCCTCAATACGTAGAGTTCCATCTACCTCTGCAAAAAAAGCGACTGCCATGCCCATGATAGGGTAAGGACGAACCATCTCATGCAGACTGCTTTCCTGAACCTTTGTTGGGTTTCTGGAGTATGCATGTAAACACCGTAGACGACTGGTTGTGTCCATGGTGATGTCCATTGAGGATTCGAGGTAGACATCCCGCTGATGGAGGATCAGGGTCATCGTAGCACACCGACCCCAGTTGAAAGAGCCCTCTTGAAAAGACGAAGCCCTTTCAGTAGTAAGCTTTCGCTAATGGATTGTACCGATTCTACCAAAAACGTCTTCAATGCCGCTGTTGAAGTGAAAAACGTGAGATCCGTTTGCAAACCCACCTTCTGGCACTAGTGAAGCAGTTGCTCATCCTCCTCAGCCTGATATAAAGTAGTCTTATTAGTTGGAGGGGATGGGATTCTGGAATCATGTTCCATGATGGCATTGTCCGTGACGAATTCTGTCTTGGGGAACGTCTGATGTGTGCCTTCTTTGGGGGGCCCAGGACCTAAAAAGAAAGTTCCTCTTCTTCGCATCGGGAGGGGAGTTGCTTCCCAACAGAGAGAGGTTGCTCGTCTTCATGAAGCAGGCCCGTCAGATTCAAAAGCAAAACAAAACCTGTAACTGTGGAAGGTGGTATGTATCGGGGCCCGTTTTGTCAGACTTCACGTACGTATAGCCTGGTGGGTCATAAGTGTTCAGAACTGTGACCGGTTTGTCTTTACAGAAGGCGGATGGCAAGTAATGACAGATCGACTGGGAGACCTCTTTCCATGAGACAAATGAGTTTTTCTCCATAAATCTCCTCCGACTTCATCAAAAAATTCCTCATTATCACACATAGGGTCAAAAAGTGCCTGCTCAACGACACCCCCACCCAAGAGGGGAGGGGTGTAAATCATCATACCAATGGTAGTCACGGTGGGAACCCCTGGATGACCGTAATTGCAATCCACGTTGGTGTTGGTGCAGCAGTAAGTTGGTCTCCCCCCCCCCCCCCTCCAACATTCTTATAGGCATTCTTGGAAAAGCTTTGCCTGGTACTACCGGCAATGTTTATCGACAACATCCCTTCATTAACTTGGTCAAGGCGAAGAAGAGACCTACATACATAATGACCTGGCAACCTGGATGCTTGGCGATGTTGCGATATCTCTCCCTTCTCTTGACATCATGAAGGAACTGGCGACGGCAGATGTCTATGCCTAGTGGCCTGACAACGTGGCGACGTCAGCTTAATTGGTACCATGTGCGTATTAGGGAATTCGCATTTTTATTATTTTTGTCCTATCTACATGGATGAGCATCTCCCTTTTCTCGGGCCACACCAGAGCTATAAATACCAACTGACAGTCACGATGGGTGTGCATCTCCCTTTTTTCAGGCCACACCAGAGCTATAAACACCGACTGACAGTCACGATGGTGTACATCTCCCTTTTCTCAGGCCACACCAGTGCTATAAACACCGATGGACAGTCACGATGGGTGTGCATCTCCGTTTTCTCGGGCCACACCAGTGCTGTAAACACCAATGGACAGTCACGATGGGTGTGCATCTCAATTTTCTCGAACCGTACCAGAACCAGAATTAGTTCCAGACGGATGAGTATTCCTTTAGTCACGCCACGCCGCAACTGGGATGAGCTTTGCTCTTTTATTTTGTGAGTGCACAAGTTTCTCCGTCACAACAGATTAATGCTTACGTTTCGTCTGTATCCTTGGCTTGCCCTGACGAACAATAGACGATTTGTTCTGGCAGGCCTTGGTGATGCCACAACTAATTCATGTTTATGTTTCGCTTGGTTGCTTGGCTTGACTTGACGAACACTCGATGATTTGAAAGGTTTTTTGGAAACATGTTTGAAAGTTTTTAGATGGACATTTTGTAGACTAGAGCAAAGCATGCGACCATCTTGGTCCTTGCCCAAACGAACAGTGGGGCAGGTGGCAATGCTTGCTGATAGGTGAGTATGGATGCCACTTGGTGTGACACTATGGCGCTTAAAGCCTAAGGTTTATGCATAGAGCGATAAATAAACGATTTAAGTCAATAACTAAAGAGAAGTATTTTTGAATGGAAGTGAAATCACATATACCAAAGGGTTTAGGGTTTATTTGACTTTATATGGCCGCCTAAAAAAAACTCCCATCGCTCAAGTGAGGATTATTAAGGGTTTGATAGGATGAATCGTCCTGGCAATAGATGTAGCAGTGGCATGAAAGGCAGCTTTGTGCACTTGTAGCTCCCTTATGACTACGACGGGGCAAATCTTCAAATGGCTAGCTACCAACTTCGATACTATCGGCTACTATCGTTTGTTCATAACTTTGTTCACAATAATTATTGGAAGAAAACACAGAGAAAGGAGCGCCACACTGAATTTACATCCTAAACGAACATTTTGTCTACAAGAGGTTCGTAATGATTGCCGAAGTTTGAACCGAATAAGGGCCAGATTTGCACGTTTCACTGCAAGATCGATCACTATTGATCACAGCACACTACTCTCCAATGAGGGCTTTCAGTACCAACACATGCTGACATGCTAAGTTGCCTGCGCGTTCTGTCATCGATTTTAGTTAGCATTGCAGTTTCACTGCCAGCCCTCTCATGCGAATTGTACCGCAGATGAGCAGGCCTTCTCTTATACTGGTTTCACAATACTCAATTCGTCTCTGCACTGATTAAGGCAGAATGAGGGCAAACCCAGATCAGTTCTGTTCGAATGTGCGGATTTCACATTTCAAATTCTTAGCGGCTGTGTTTGCTGCATCTAGCGTAAGGGGAATATGGCGCAGTCCTTATCCCACAACAAAAGAACTGCGTAAGGGAGCAGCTGAGGAAGAAAGAAAGGATTGTTTGTGCCGGCAGTAGGGGAATAGGCGAAGATAATCCACTGGTCTGCTTCGGCTGGTAAGATCCGGAAACAGACGGATGGTGCGTACTGGCCCGAGACGAATTTAGTAGTGCGAGTGTGCTCCTATGGCCAGACTAATTTAGTAGTATCAAAGGGTGAGTGGGTGCCCTGTGCGAGACAAATTTAGTAGTGTGAAACGGTGAGCGTGCGACTGGCGCGATATTAATTTAGTAATGTGAAATCAGTATTAAAAAGTCGCATCCGCCCAAACACCTGAGTATTCCAAGGTTCAAGTAAGGTTGAAGATCACTGGTAGACATTCAAACAGGTTTTTTTTTTTTGTCGGAGCAATACTTTTTACATAGCGCTAACATTTTACATAAAACATTGCTCTCTATTAAGTTATTCCAACCCAACTTTACGTCACACTGGGTGGAAGGAATGGAGTAAAAGGGGTAGGCAAATTTAACATGACTTACAGATTATTTTTTTTAAATGTAACACAAGATTTCACCACAAATAAATTGTATCGTGAGACAGGGAAGAGTTTCAATATCTGCGATATTATTTTAAATGTGGAATGCAGAAATTGTGACACAGTTGGAAGGAGGTATGGGGGAAACAGAGGTTTAACAAAAAATGTTGGCCGACTCTGGACCTACTCTCGAACAATGGCAATGGAGGCGTTAAGGAAAAGGAGGTTAAAGTAAAAATGTTGGCCGACTCTGGAACTGCTCTTGTACAATGGGAATGGAGGTGTTGGTAGAGAGGGTTAAAGTAAAAATTGTGGCCGACCTTGAACCTACTCTTGAACAATGAGAATCTAGGTGTTGGTGGGCAGGAGGTTAAAGTAAAAACTTTGGCCGACCCTGAAGCTACTCTTGAAGAATTTAAAAGAAGTGTTGAGTTTAAAAGTACGTAACATTTTTAGCCGACCCTGGACCTACTCTCGAACAATGGGAATGTAGGTGTTGGTGGGCAGGAGGTTAAAGTGAAAACTTTGGCCGACCCTGAGGCTACTCTTGAACAATGTAAAAGAAGTGTTGAGGAGTTTAAAAGTACGTAAAATTTTTAGCCGACCCTGGACCTACTCTCGAACAATGGGAATGGAGGTGTCGGGGAGAAGGAGGTTAAAGTAAAAATGTTGGCCGACACTGCACCTACTCTCGAAGAATGGGAATGGGGGTGTTGGGAAGAAAAAAGTTGAAATAAAATTTTTGCTGACCCTGTACGTAGTCTCAAACAATGGGAATGGAGGTGTTTAGGGGGAAAAGGAGTTTAAGTAAAAATTGTGGCCAACCCATCGCCTACTCTTGAACAATGGGTATTGAGGGGTGTTGGGAAAAAAGGAGGTTAAAGTAAAAATTGTGGCCAACCCATCGCCTACACTTGAACAATGGGTATTGAGGGGTGTTGGGAAAAAAGGAGGTTAAAGTAAAAATTGTGACCAAACCATCGCCTACACTTGAACAATGGGTATTGAGGGTGTTGGGGAAAAAGGAGGTTAAGTAAAAATTGTGGCCAACCCATCGCCTACTCTTGAACAATGGGTATTGAGGGGTGTTGGGGAAAAAGGAGGTTAAAGTAAAAATTGTGGCCAACCCATCGCCTACTCTTGAACAATGGGTATTGAGGGGTGTTGGGGAAAAAGGAGGTTAGAGTAAAAATTGTGGTCAACCCATCGCCTACACTTGAACAATGGGTATTGAGGGGTGTTGGGAAAAAAGGAGGTTAAAGTAAAAATTGTGGCCGACCCAGGACCTATTCTCGAACAATGGGAATGGAGGTGTTGGGGAAAAGGAGGATAAGTAAAAAGTTTGGTGGACTCTGGACCTACTCTTGAATAAGAGTGACCCTCACACATGAGGGATGTGAATTTTTCTTTTGTTAAAGACTGCATAAGCGTCGTAACAGCCCCAGTAAACAGTGGTAGAAGTAGTAGAAGTTGCGACACAATTTCTTTTCTCAATTTCTTGAATGAAGCCAATGAATTGGAAAAAGAATAACAACATTGTTTCAACGTATTTTATTTTTTGTGACAAATGGACAAAGTGTTATCTTTTTTTTCAGGGTTTAAACTTAAAAAGATAATCTCTTCAACCCAGCCGACATTAAAATATTAAAAACTTCATTGTTATCTATCAGGTACCCTTGTATTAATTCTATATTTGAGTAAACAACTTATTTAAACCTTTTCCTTTCGTCTTATTGGCTAAACTGATTTTTTTTTAATAAAAGAAAACAACAGTTTCGGAAGAGAGAATGGTTTTAAGCTTGAACCCTCAGTAGTACGAACTCCTTTTTCTTGGTTTGTAAAGCTAAAAAAGTGAAGAAAACTTTACAATCTATCTTGAACAATAATTTTGCCTATGATCCCCTTGTTGAAGAAATAAATGTTGATTTCAACAATGTGCTCTTTTGCATTCTAGTAACTGACTGGCATGGGCGATAAGTGGATTGATCATACACCAGTGAGTAACACTTTCATGACCTTATGACCTATGTGACTTTATGACCTAGCACGTAATTATTTCGCATGTTTTGAGCATGTCATCTTTAAGGAGGACTTACTGAATACCTGACATTCATTGGTAAACCAACCTAAATATACATTGGCCGCAACTGAATTGCATCCGCCCACAAAATCACAGTTGGATTAACTGTTGCTCATTCACCAACACAAAATTAACAAGTTACCGGAATAGCTAATGAAAAACCACCAACTACTTCTCCTTCATTGCCAATTAAAACCAACGGCTACGTGGTTCCATTAGAAACGCTGCCAAACTTTTTATCTTTGTTTTTTTTTGCAGAGTTTACTGGTATAATTTCAATTTTTTTTTCAATATACAACGTGCAAAGCCTCACTCAGTTAATTAAAGCCAGCCAGAATGTATGAAAACAGATTTCAAGCACATTACGAAGAAGTTTTTGTCTTTATTGGCTAAAGTGTCAGGGATTACGAGCAAAGTCGTCACGGAATACGAATAAAAATTAATCCTGGCAGTCTGTGATTTCCTTTAAGCGAATTAAAAATGGCAACCCGATTCCCCCAATTTCTTCCTGTTGCGGATAACTTCCGGTAATCCAAGACAGACGGCTGAACTGGCTGAAAAAAGGGGTTGTATAAGTATGTCGATGACATTGGGTTTCGTCAAGTCGTTATGGAATCCTTAGGAGACGTCGAGGTGCACATGACGTATCACAATGGCCCGGATAAGAATAGGAGGGGCGAATCACTACCAATCCTGTGACGAAGCATATGCACTTGAGCAACGCAAGATTCAATTTCTACAACAAATATGTACACAAAGTCAATCCTGCAAAGAGTAGCTGCACTAGGGAGATTCTTTAAAAATATTATTTTTTTTTTACTGCCATTTATGACATCATTTTTTATTCACTGACACATTCTTCTTCGATGTTACTTCCGCTGCTGGCCCCTCACTTTTTTCCTGGAACTTTGAACATCCCAATCGCATATGGAAGGCGTTGTTTTTTTTTTTTTTAATAATTTGAATTAATTTATTAGTGTATTAAAGAAAAGTGGTGCGTTGAAATGAATGTCTTATCCTATCACGGTGATACACATAAAAATGGGAACGACGGATTTTTTTTTGGAGTGTATGAATCGGTGGAGAGGAGGTGTAAAAACAGGACACCACAAAAAGCTAAAAAAAAAATATATGAAAACAAATTGTAAAACAGGACTTAGAGAACACTTCGCACTGCATCTTCCTAGAAGAACGCGTGATTGATTGAAAACTATTTCTTGTTCACTCGTTGGTTGGCTAACGTCGCCACTTTGGTGCACATCCATTTGTTGCATGGTAGGCTGACACGAGTATTGCCATCTGACGACGCTACTGTGTTGAGCACATGTGCGCAGACTGGAGTATTTCCTCTGCAAAGAAATTGGTTGTATTTATTAAGTGTAGGAGGAGTCTTAGTCATCATCGTCGTCTCTGTCTTTGATGATACCAATCCGGGCACCACACGCACGCACTTTATGGATAACTTCTTCCTGCATGAGGTTGAAGCACATGGCGATAAGAGCCATCCCAACTAGTACATAGAGTGAGCACAACACTAACTTGCCTTGAGAGTCGTCCTTCTTAGATATGGAATCACCGGGTACAAGATCTCCAAAACCAATGGTAGTGAGCGTGACAAAACAAAAATAGGAGCCGTCAAGGAAGGACCACTCCTCCCATTCACAGAAAAGAAGTCCGCCACCGCAGATGTACAAGACCAGAATCAGCAGGCACAGCGTGATGGGTACCGTCACGTGTGGTTTTTCGTCATCCTCGTCGTCCATGACGGAATCTGGAATTGCTTCGATGCGAACCTCGTCTTCGTTCGGTACGCGTAGTTTGTCTTTACAGATGGGATCGGGGCCCAGGCCACCCCCGCCCACCACGGCATTGGCCTTGTTGGGAGAGTTCTGTGCCACGATGTGTCGAGCCCGGTAGCTTTCCGCTTGCCGCCGCTGCCGGGAAGAGTCCTGCACCGCGCACCGACACACCCGTGCATACACGTATTTGAACATCTTGGCAAGCACATCGCCTATGTTGGTCAGATAGAGCAGCATGAGCGGAATGCCTACAATGGCATACACGATCGTGACGACCCTGCCTTCCGTGGTTCGGGGGGCGATGTTGCCATAGCCTGTAAAAAGACAAGAAAACCATACATTATAACTTAGCATTTCGTGACCATCCAACTATGCTTTGTTCCACATCATGTTTTCAGACAACTGACTGTATGACACCACGTTTTCTTCCATTACAAGTGCAAAAAATCCGTAAACATCCCATTCGTAACTCTAACAGTAACTTCGTAGAGTCTACAAGTGTGATATCCACATGTTTTTGCACTCTTATAGTGCAAGGAAACGAGTCGTCATCCAGTCAGTTTTCTGAAAACATAATGTGGAACAAACTATAGCAAACACACAAACACATCTCTTGTATTTAAGGCGAATAAAAGCTTAATCTTAATGAAACACGAACTATATTTGTAACAGTAACTCTTATTGTGTTCACCCACTTTACTTGCTAAATATTAAACACTAGTCAAAAAAGCCACTGGGGTTGGTTAATGGAAAGCATTTTTCTGTAGTGTTTTTCTGTAGCGTCTTGTTTCTTTCTTGAATTGTTGTCCACATACATTGATTGTCATTCGCACATTGCGTAGTCGTTTGCATGGGTGAATTGTTGTTGGTTCATTGCTATTGGTCATCCTAGCTGAGCACATTGACACTTAACAATAATAACCTACTAACAATGGTATCGGCCAATGGCCACAGAAGCCCACCAATAGAAACGATCCTCCCACTAGATGTTTATAATGAGTGATTATTGCCATATTAATGATAAACACCACTTGTAATCAAATTTAGGTTCACCATTAACATTGCGTCAGTGTTCATTTGTGCATTGACCAATTTACTACTTTTATCATTATGTTTTCTTCTTTTAGCAGGTTATAGTAAGTCTTGAAGGTTTAAGTCTTGAAGGTTTAAGACGGCTCCACACAAGAGAATAATTTAAATCCAAAGAAACGGTGTTTAGGTTGATGATACTGGTGGATTGAAAGTGTCTTCTGTAAGCAATTGAAGCTGGCTCAACAATAATACCAATCAAATGACCTCATCAAGGTTATTAAACAAAAGGGAGGAAACGTTACGCAATTTCAAATCCTTCCTTGAGCACAACTATCCAGAGAGAGACTCTTCCTTGAGACACTTGAGCCTGGCTAACAACCACTTCTCAAAGCTATCTTATGCTGTGAATCTATTTTATGGAAGTTATTAGAAGACCCTAAGACGGAAGGGTTGTAGATTATTCTTTGCAAATAGATTCTATTCACTTATGTGGTGGCTTGGCTGACACCAGTCGTTGGTGTTTTGTAGCAAACTGCAAGACAAATCTTAAAACGCCATACGAGTCTGACAAAGTTCACTTCTTGCACGCCCACACATATTTTGAGTCAATTATGGTACATGGAATTCAGTGTAGAAAATAATTGTAGTCAGTTATTTTCAGATGTTTTTTTTAATGTTTTTACTCTGAAGAAGCGCTCCATTTATCATGATCACACCGAAATATTGCAAATAAATGTATTGTATGCAAGAAGTATAGTTTATCAGTCTCTTACACCATCTTGGGGTAACTTGAGGTTTAAATGCTGCAAGCATGAGTTAATGAGACGGTCCGTACTGATGGTAGAGAAGTTTAGTTGCAGTTGTTGCATTTGCAAAGGATGAGTCAACTTGTCACTTTAAGTTCAAGTCTGAATTTAACTTTAAGATCTTGACCTTAACTCTAAGTTTAAGCAACACTGGTAGGGTTGAGTTGGGTTCTTTAAGAACCAGTCACTCTTCAACAACCATTTTGTACTTCAACTTGAACTTTAGAACGAGTCATTCTAAAGTTCTCACTGCACATACAGGCGTTAGTCGCAATAAATTCAGGCTTGTTCACAGAACATCGCAATAACATCGTACGTATCATGGGCTATGAACAACAACAGAACCTTGATATGCTGGGTGGAATGAATCAAACGAAGATATAGAAATATGCTGTACCCAACCGGTGAATCTTCCGTTAAAAATTTAACGTTTGAAAGGATACCTCTTTACTACCAATATTCTGCGCTTTTTTTTGTTACATACTCAAAACACTCGAAATGGGGAGCAGAACCACCCAGACTTACATCAAATAGCATAAAAACAATTGCAAAAATAATTAGCACTTCCCATTCAGAAGAAGTATGATATCCTATATCAAATTCCATGTGCCCATCCAACATGTGGCACCACCTATAATTTGTTCCACATTATGTTTGCAGGAAACTGAGTGCATGCACAGCCACCTACAGTAAAGGCCGTATCATCTTTGCCTCCAACAATGCTCCACAAAACGGCGAATCAAATAACGACGCGGCAAGTTTGCCAAGTGGCGTCATCTGCTGACAGAATTACGAACCCTGGTCGGTTAGTTTGAAATTTCGCCGCTTGGTGTAGAGATGGTGGCACCTAGCAAACTTGCGCTTCCTTCTATTGTCAATGGTTGATTTTACTTCCCTAATTGGTCTTAATCTGATGCGGCCTTTACTGTAGGTGGCTGTGGTGCACGACGCCACGTTTCCTTACACCACGAGTGCAAAAAAACACGTGCATATCCAAAGCCACCTACAGTAAAGGCCGTATCAGATCAGACCAAAAATGGCGAGTAAAATCAACCATTGACATAGAAGCAAGCGCAAGTTTGCTAGGCGCTGCCATCTCTACACCAAGCAGCGAAATTTCAAATTAATCGACGAGGGGTTCCAAATTCTGCCATCCGATGACGCCACTTGGCAAACTTGTCGCGGCGGTATTTGTCACGCCTTCTAGCAGAGCACTGTGGAAGGCAACGCTGATACGGCCTTTACTGTAGGTGGCTATGGCATATCACACTTGTTGACCCTACCGAGTAACTGCTGCAGTCTACGAGTGGGACATTCTTTGCACTCGTACAGGAAGGTAACGTGGCATCATACAGTCAGTTGCCTGCAGACATAATGAGGAATGAACTAAATGTTGAGCGGAGTGAACAGAAATCTCTGCAATTCCCACAATCCACAAATCGAATTTCAAACTCAAAATAACACAAACCAACCAGTGACCACATTTTAATACCCTGAAGCGACAAAACTACCTTTGAATCCGAAAACGGTAAGCCATCGTTAAACTCCGGTTGTGGGCTCATTGTGTGTGCGACCACACATGCCAAGACATGTACGACGCATGGGCTAAGCTTTAACACGAAAGATTTGGTCTGCGGCTATGCACTTTTTTTTTCAAATCCTTCCTTGAGCCCAACTATCCATAGAGAGATTTTTCCATGAGACACTTGAACCTGGTTAACATTTTGTCATTTTACAGAATTCTTTTTTCCCTTTTTAACTTTACCCACAATTTTATTTTCACGCTGAACTAAAAAAAAAAAGTAAGTCATCCATAGTCTCCAAACAAATACCATTACATAAGATATAACCAGCAATAGTTCTCTTTTCACATGGGCCATCTGGTGCCGACACTATGAAGGTGGGGTAGGGGTGGTAGTAATGAGTCAACCCCCAAACTACTAAGTCAGTGCCGCAACTGGCTTTTTCCAGGGAGGAGTGCAAGGGCAAAAGGTTGGTCCCCCTCCTCCTCCACAAGTACAGAGTTTTGGGGCAAAGTGGCTCCCAATTCAAACAAAAATGTTGTGAACTTGGCCCCTTGCCTCCTGGGCTCGGGTGCCTTACAAGCCTTTGCACCACCCCTAATTGCGGCACTGATAGATGGCCGAGTGACTTGACCGAATTTCTATTTCGTGTGTCTGTTTGTCTGTTTGGGAAACGATAGCATTCGCAGTTCTGTTCTGATTTTTTTTTTTATTTCGTGACAAGGGAGGTAGGGTGCATGATGGAGCAGCATAGAACTGCCCTGTGAAGCAGTGGGCAGAAATCATAAGGCGAAGCACAGGGAAGAAATCATTCAAATCATGCAAGTGGAGCACAGGGCTGAAACCATATAAGTGGAGCACAAGGCAGAAGTCATATAAGTACAGCACAGAGCAGAAATCATATAAGTGGAGCACAGGGCAGAAATCACATAAGTGGAGCACAGGGCAGAAGTTATATACGTACAGCACAGGGCAGAAATCATATAAGTGGAGCACAAGGCAGAAATCGCATAAGTGGAGTACAGGACAGAAATCTTTGAAGTGGAGCACAGGCTGAAATCATATAAGTAGAGCATAGGGCAAAAGACACATAAGTGGAGCACCGGCAGAAATCACATAAGTGGACCACAGGGCAAAAAACAGATAAGCGGAGCACAGGGCGGAAATCATATACGGCGCAGAAATCAGATCTTTGAACATGTCAAGAACCTAATGTATTATAGTATCTCTCGCTTGGCCAAGTAATTGTCACCTTCAGAACTCAATTTATTATATGCCTAGTTAGATATTTTTGAAAACATTGTTGTAACTAACACAGTCATTGTTAAGAGAATTGCACTGAACTGAATTTTATTAAGGAGCCTAAAGGGTCATATTCTGGTTCAGTCCTACAACTAGCACAAATGCACATATAAATTATATCTTTATGAAGACTTAAATAAATGAACGGTCTCATTGCAGGAAGACTTTGGTCCCTTAAAAGTAGAACTGGAACTGATTAGCTGAAGAATACGTTGAAGTTGCAACAATGACTAAGAAGATTGTATGATGCCTGTCGTAACTACTTCGAATATTACGGAAACACGGGAAAATGACACTCCCTCTCATGTATCCAATGTGGAAATATAAGATGGAGATGGAAATCGTTGGGTCATTATGTGACATAATTTTTCCGTAGATCACGTGGGTCAGGGACCATCACCTACCAACCCATGGTAATATTTGTCCATATTGATTATTTTTTAAACAGGAATAATTTCTTTGGATTTAGCACTGTCGTTTTTTTCCCCTCACAATCCCAAAAATATTTTGGGGACGTCTTTTACGCCGGGGATTTGAAGCAGCCACATTTTCCTACCACTGACTTAAAGGCGGGTTGCCCCCAAACAAAAATTTGCAGCATCTAAACCATGCGCAATGGCTGTTTGCCGTGACGTCACCTTAAGTTAGCCAATGACGAACGAGAAAAACGGCTGTTTGGCCGTCTGATTGGACTAGCCCAGTCACGTGATATGCACGTCACAGCAAACAGCCATGGCGTGTGGTATAGCGCCATCTAGTTCTCTCTATGACTTGCTCGCAGACAGCAAAGGAATGTACAAAGAAATAACTTTTAACGTAACAAACCTCACCACGTACAGTACCTCCTTAATTATTTAGTAAAAATTTGGTACGTCCTCGTGCACCTGGGAACAAGCTGTAAAGGTTACAATATTACGGTCAATAGCTGATGCCACTAGAAAATACAGATCCTATCGTGGCGCCATCTAGTGGCAACAACATCGTTAATCTTTATAACATGCTCCCAGGTCCACAAGGGCGTGCCAAATTTCCTTTTCATATTTAAGTAGCCACGCAGTATGATTATTGAGTTAAAGGGCAATTACATCCATTTTGACATGCATATTTGACTTTTGGATCACTTACACAATAATAACTAAACACAAGAATTGCGGTAAGAATACGTTACTTACGTCCGATATAACCATTTAATGACTGCATCACCAAAACACGACACGGAGGTCGCCATTGTTTTGCTGGAACGCGTAGAAATTAATGCCGACAGACGGATCTCTTCGATTTCGCCTCGCAGCCGATTGAGATAGCTGTATTGACTGTGAGGAGCTCAAACGTGGGACGGCCTTAGCTGGCCACTACACTGTCGGCCAGCTAAGGCCGCCAGACGCTTGAGCTCCTCACAGTCAATACAGCTATCTCAATCCGCTGCGAGTCGAAATCGAAAAGTGACATCTGTCGGCATTAATTTCTGAGCGTTCCAGCAAAACAATGGCGATCTCCGTGTCGTGTTTTGGTGATGCAGTAATTAAATTGTTATATCGGACGTGAGTAACGTATTCTTACCGCAATTCTTGTGTTTAGTTATTGTGTAAGTGATCCAAAAGTCAAACATGCATTTCAAAATGGATGTAATTGCCCTTTAATACAAAATATATTTGAACATTCCTTTGTTTGCTGCACGCAAGTGCTCGACAGAACAATCTGGAGCTAGATCCTGCAGGCTTTCATTTGGTGACAATCCGCCTTTAGCTACAAAAATATTATTATTTACAGTTAAGATCTATTGATCACTTGTGGAAAACGTAACATTTACAACTTAAAGGCGCCTTTTCAGCTTTTTAACTCCTAGATGCAGCAGCATAGAATCTTCAAGCAATATAAAGAAAATAGCGGTAAATTTAAAATGGAACAACACCATTCGCAGCAGCGCCACGGTTTTCAAAACTAAAACGAGACCACGTGACCCACATCAGCCTATTGGATGACGGAGAATCTGGAACGTGGATGCTGTGTTTAGAATATGGGCAACGCTATTGAAATGGTGACCAGGCGCCGTTAATTTATTTGTCTGTTTGCTACCACGTTTATGCGTTGAAACATGCTTAGGAACTGGACGGTTGGAAAGAAAAGTTACATATGCATGCGCATTGTGTTGCTTAACATGTTGTTTTCAACCAACATCCATCTCTGGAGTGAATTCCGGACAACCATCCGCACGGGGAAAACAGGAAAAACGAATGCGGTTTATATTTGCATACGCTTGACCCAACGTTGCAAAACTCAGTCAGTCACACACGAAAGGTAACACGGAAGTGAGCACCTTTAATCTACATGAAGACTTGCACCGCTACCTTAAATTCTTACCTCCCATCTTCCAAATGCTTCCTAGAAGTAGTATTTGGTGCATTGGTTGGTTGGAAAAATCACTTTCCAAAGCATCTTCATCTGACAAGCGTCACACTTTAAATTCAGGACATTTAGGCATCAACCGAAAATGATCTCGAATGGTTTAGTTTTGGCTTGAAGAAAATTTAGCAAATCTTACATGTAGAATTTAGACAATTATTATTGAATTAAGCAGGCGTCAGACTAACTGATTTGACCATGTCAACAGCTGTTTGCAACTAGATTACATAGCGAATATGCAGCCTAGCTTGTTGGAAAGTGGCAGAGGGGTTTTAAATGGCCTCGTGTCCAATGGGTTTTCTTACGTGACTGGGACAAACATAACCTTAAAAATAAATAGTTTGAAATTCGTTAAAAAAAGAGGAAAACTGTTTCAAAGGATAAGCATGGTAAGTCGTATTGTGAAAATGTAATGGCCTAACAGATGAATCTTTCTTGTGAAAACAAGCAGTGATTGAGACTAATATCGCGATAGCAAAACTGCTATACAGTGGCAATAGGGTATTTTATCATCACTTAGTAATTAGATCTTCCTTACACTGAATGCCAGACTTTAAATGCAACGCAACTCAAAACAACCAGAAATATCTAAGTAGATAATGACGCTCTATCCAGTGAATAAGTAGGTTTTCTGTTATCTGCTTGAATCCACGATCTGGTTATAAGTGTCGCTAACTTTGCCTCTGTAAGCTGACAGGTGTTTCACAAACAGCAGCGCTACCAAGCATCGCTATGCAAGCGCTAACAGCAAGCATCAGGGCTATAGGTTAACCTATGCACTAACAATAAGTCTAACAGCAAGCATCAGCACTATAGGTTAACCTTATGCACTAACAATGAGTCTAACAGCAAGCATCAGCGCTATGGGCTAACCTATGTGCTAACAATGAGTCTAACAGCAAGGATCCGCGCTATGGGTTAACTTATGCGGCATGTATAGAAGTGGAATTCATGAAGAGACAAAGACTCCGGAGGAATTAAGAGCTATATTGGAAATCAGAAAGGTTTTTTTTAGGTGTAGAATGAAGAAGTGGGTCAAACACGCACAACAAGATTTGTTTTCTAAATTATTTGCAAGTAACATTTCATATTCTAATGCAACTCTTTTTAATCTCAAATTAAGCTAAGCTGCAGAAGGTCAGCTAGGAAAAGAAATTCTTTAGTTCGGTGGAAGGGGTGTAAAGGAAATTCTTTAGTT
>JAHWFP010220218.1:21829-40047 GCA_023313725.1 Lithobius niger | reverse complement strand
GCCACCCACTTTGGTTTGAGGCTTTCCCCTTAGCTATTTCCGCAAAAGGAGGAATGTTATATGGCAGGCCGGATGTCCCTTTAACTAATTCAGTGCACTTGATAAACAGAATAGAAACCCAAAAGCCAAAAGGGCTCGAAAAGTGGTCAACATATGCAAACCTATTTACGTTTCCTTTTGGACTTAAATTTTAGACTGCCTAAGCGAGAATTGAACCGACGACCTTTACGACCAAAGTTTGGAATCTTCCCGCTCAGCGGCCGTGGGTTCAATTCCCGCTCAGGTGGCATGACATTTAAGTCCAAAAGGCAACGGATGTAGGTTGCATCTCTATTTATTAATCACTGCACTTGATGGTTGATTTATTTCCTCCAACACAATGCCCTTTTCCAATTATCATGAAAAAGGCCAAATTTGAAATTATAGAAATCAGCAGGGTATTAGGCAACAGAGCACAAAATGAGTAAAACAAGTATAAAAACCAAACAAAATGTTAGAAAAAACAACATCAAATTATCAAAAAGTGAATAATAATAACCAAAAAATAAATACAAGCAAGCAATATGCTGCTGAGAATAAGAAGTTATAATAATACAACTTGACACAATGCACTTTGTCCCTAAAAATGTAGACTAACAGTTTTGAAAATATGATAATATGTAAATGGACGATGAACACATGGGGAAATTTCTTCGTAATTCGGTTCGAAATCTCGAAACAGAATACTCCCGTTTGGCAGGAAACGAGATTATCCCGATTGCCAGAAACTAAAAATTAGGCCAGAGCCGAAGAACAAAACCAGCATCAGGATCTCCTTACATCTCTTCGCCAACCGATTTCTCTACTGAGCTAGCAAGATGGATGCATCTTTTGTAGTACAAAAAAATCGTCGAGTGGGATGCTGTACCGGTTACACGCCTTACCACCGTCCGTTACTGCTTGCTCTTACAACTTAGGATTTGTTATGGCTGGGGTGGGAAAGGGTGGGAAGGGGTGGAGGAAATGAAAATATGACCACCAAATTTTCAATGCCCCCCCCCCCCCACCCCTCAAATCCCTGAATACAACTTAACCGTTCTTGTCAATTTCCAAAAATAATGGGACCCCCCTCCCCCGCCCCAAGAAAAAAAGATGCGCGTTTCGTATGCCTGTTGAGAATGTCTGCAGACGATTTCTTACAGTTAAACTAATAAGTAGCACTTCGCACTGACACGTCACCACTAGCTGTAAGAAAACGTCCCCTGTTTATAATTGTATACCCGTATCATAGCCCTGTTTATTGTATACCACTCCCCTGTTTATTGTATACCCGTATACCCATATATCATAGTCTCCAGAAAGACGGAAGAAACCAAGTAAGAGCCTCCGCGCATTGGGCGACCAGGTCGTGCGGCCAGTGGTCGTCACAGCCAAAAAACACGGCGACGTACCGTGCGGCTACGTCCGTTTTTCATTGATAATTCTCGATCACGTGTTCAGAAAAATGAACACGAAGCAATATGGTCGCCTTCTGACCCCGCCCCCTTTAAAGGGACTGAAAAATGTCAGAGCCCACCCCCACTTGCTCCCCCCTCCCCTTAATTTGTTCCAGCTCCCTCAAGACAAATCCATAACTGTTTATGTTAGCGAGATGATTTCTTTAGACTGTCGATTACACCTGTTGAAGCTATTTCGGCTTTCTGGCTGCCAATTGGCAGGCTAAGAAACTAGGAATTTCCTAGCAAAATTGTCCATCTCATACCGAGATCACCTCTGCAGTTGAAAAGGGCGTAATCCGATTATTTAAGTTTTTCTTTTCCTTACTATATAAATGTAGCTCTGGAAATGTAACGACGTACTTGTTTACCTTCGTCAGCCTCCTAAGTTTACAGACCTTTTGATCCTTTTGAGCTGCCAGTACAGTTTTATCTGCCCTTTCTCCTAAGTTTGTGTCAGTTCTGTTATAATAGCCTAATGATCAAACTGTCTATCGATCCTATAATATCCCGCACGTAGGGGGATTTTCTCCAGGTCGTTGGCTATCAACTCCATTTCTGTTTTATCCTTTGTGATTGCCATCAGTTTCTCTATTGCGAATGAGACCCAAGACAGTAAAGGCTATTGGGCCAAAGGAAATGGGTCTGTTAACAAGGAGGTGGGAGGATTTGGGAAAATCTGATATCGACACTCGGATCGTTCCTTCTTCCTTTATTTTCACTTGATCGAATTCACCAGCGATGGCGTCATAGTTGTCGCGAATCGTCACCAGATGTCGCCATGACGTCCACTGATCTCAATGTAAACTCGAACAGGAGTGGAAGACTGGTGACAACCACTGATCTCTACGGAAGCTTGGTTAAAAACGAGGAAAAACGTGAGTGAAAAGATAAGGCTCGGTTTACAGTCCCTTTCTCTCGAGCTGAAAACGAGCTGCCATTCATACCACAACGGCTAATATTTTATTACCACGGCAACGTACATCGACCAAGAAGGCTACGAGTATACGGCTTTCTGCCCCATCGTTTGGTAAAATGAATTGGTAAATCGTGACAGTCAGCGCCTGCTGCAGACACAATTTTCTGGATAATTCATAGCAACCAGTGTTTGGAAAGTCAATTTTTCTAATTCACTGGTAGCTTCTGTCCTATAGCAACATGTACCTTTCGAGTTGTCTATACCTAGTAACCATGGCAACAATGCGGGCGGAGATCCTCTCCGCGTGGATTGAGACGCGGAGTATGATGTACGCGGCACGATTGGGCGTCGATTCATGCAACAAGAAAATAATTCCTGCTGCGATACAATATGGCGGTCTAGATTTCTGAGTCCAGCATTAGATGGTTTGTTTTCGAATGGACAAACCCATAATTGGTGCCATATTGGATTTTGAATTTTCGCTGAATGATGGCATATTTTCTACCGTCGTTTCATCACCGCTAACAGCTGCTCTTGCTTGTGCAAAAACGCATAACCTGAAGAATGTGACGTCATCATCCTTTGATCTCAACAACACTTTCGTATTTTAACAATGATGATTTTTAGCTAAGTTAAAAAGCATTGTACTGTACAATTGTTAGGCTATTTCATTGCATCTTAGAGCAATATACTCACTACGTTATGCAACAACAATGAGCACGTATCACGCTGTAAACGTCACGCGTCAAAGGTAACATTATTGTTGTGACTCACGAGGAAACTCGACTATGTCCATCATTGATTTGACAACACATTTAATTATTGAACAAGACTCGTTAAAAGACAATATATAAAGCTGAGGTAACAGTGAGTTGCTTGGAGGGAAACACGAAATGAGAGAAAGGTCAAACAGGCAACGTCAATTGAGTTACCTCAGCATTCACCTCCGTAACTAGCGCATCCATTGTCCCTGACGATCACCAAGTGTCCCTGTCGGATCTGTCCCTACAGTAGTTTGTAAATGTGGTCTTCCAGTGCTCAGTAGAATTGTTTCAGAGTTGTCGTCGTAACAATCATTGCATGCGCGATCGTTGTTGCGTGCTTATCACTTGGCAAACTACTGTTTCCGCGATAAATGAACAAAAATTACTTGCAACGTTCTTAACCATTCTTAGTTGGTGCTCTTTTGTTGTTAACGATCATAACATTTGATAATCTAAAATTCATCGAGCGACTGGCCGCTTAAAAGTGCGTTAAGAAAGTGCTAACATTACATTTGGGGAAGTTTTCGGGGTAAGGAAAGTGTGATGGAGAGAGACACAATTGAGGGAACAGAACATCGTAGACATATTCAAAGAAGAAAAAGTAAACGTGTAGTTTGGAGGAGAGGGGAGGAGAGGTGGAGTATGCGGTAGAAATTCAAGATACACAAAAAAAAAAGGAATCACTCCATTCCGAATATTATTAGAACTATATTCACCCGTCTGTAGACGAGGTGGTTGCTAGTATAAAATAAACCAGTGAGGTATTTTATACTACCATGGTAATTTGTCAATTATTGAAACTAGTGTACCTAAGTAAATCCAAAGCAGGGTCTCTTAAACACGTTTTTCTGGAGAGATGAGCGACGTGTTCAGCCAGTTTAATGTATTTAACATGCACTAGGAAATGCACCACACATGAATTAACTTGTTGCATGAAAATGTGGGAATGCAATTTAAAAAGGTTAACGCTGTGGTTAATACAGGGAGCCACGGAAGACTCGAAGATTTGAACACATACGTTTAAGGCATGTATATATTTGGTGTTCAAAAAAAAGTTAAATTTGATCACAAAATTCTTAATATCGATAGCCTAAGAGACTACATGATTATAACAAAAAACTATTTTGGAGGAACAATTTTGGAAATATGTCAACAAAGTATTTTACTCCTTTTATTATTAACAAATTACCTAGGGAATATCATAATATTACGTCGTTTGGAAGTTTAAAACTCCAAACTAAAACCTATTTACTAAACAAACAAAATGATAAATAAATACATAACCAGGTAGCCTACGAAAAGAGCTATTATTATTATTTTTGGTTGGTTCTTTTTCATTTCACTCTTTAAACTTGCTGTTTCTGTGTTTAATGTTGATTAATGTTGATAAGTAATTAAGATAATTGAATGTATTTTTTTTTGTATTAAGCAAAATATTAATGTTGATAACTAATTGAATTTTGTTTTGTTTGTGTTAAATAAAAAATTAATGTCGATAATGTAAAATAATTGTTCAACTGTATGTTAATTATTGTTTGCACAAACAAGTACATTAGTACTTTGTGCAACCCATTATTTAATAAACAAAAAAATCAAAAAAAATCGTAATTTTGGGTAACGTTTTCGTTCACCGTTTTTGGTTTGACCCTTATCAAGATGTGTCGGTACGAAATGGGTCGAGAAAAGACAAGCTGGAGATATACGAAACCAATTCCCGTCTCCTCCTCGCAACACAAGAAAAGGCGGGCACGTTTGAAGTCATTCAAAAGCTTTAGTTCCTTCAATCGGAAGTACTTACCATTTATTTTCTTTACTACGGCATTCAGCGTGTAGTGGGTGGGTCTTTTGCATTTCCCAAGAAACCTGCATCTTCAGATAAATGGGGCCTATTTCTGTATTAATCGAAATTGATTCCAGTCGAACACAAACTGGAAATCGGATTAAATTTCTTAAAACGAGAAAGTAAATGCTATAGTACTGACTTGAAAGCAGTCTTCCCTGTTATTTGCTGTGAGAGGGAAATCAATTTTTGTGCGTAAGGGCTTTTGAAAAAGCCTTCATGCTCGAGTGATCAGAAGTTGAAAAATGTTATTTTTTGTTTCCAGTGTTTTCTTGTTCGTTGTCTTTTTAGAACAAGAACATGATTCATGTCGCACATGCGATTATGTCTTGCGTCCTCTAGGTTTGAAGGCCAGGGCACTATCCATTCGTCTACGCTTAGGCTAGATATACTCGGGTTTCATAGGGAACTATAGTCTCCGCCAAGAAAGAAGTCCAACGCGTTTCAAAACAGGGGTATGCATTGTGCATGCCGGCTGCGTCGTTTACCTTGCATATATCCGCCATGGCTAAGCAGCCAACGTGTGCTCATATACTAAAGCTGCTAGGGCCATCCCGGCCATAATTTGGGCTAATCATGCACATCGAGCAAAAAGCTTGAAATTTTAATGCAAGTAATTCTTAGTAATACAAATAGAAATAGATTCTCCTTGACTCGTGAAATACTGAAAAAAGTTCCAAATAACACCCCTAGTTCTTGTTGACACGAAGTTGGTCGGAAAGCGACGCCATTGTTGTTGGTCTAATAGCGTTGCCACGACGGCGCAGTTATAGAGTATAGAGGCAAGGCGCACTTTTTTCCATGAAAGACTAGTAGTCATAAAATTACCATATAAGGAAAGTCTTCTTTCCTGGCGGATAGTTATAGCAACAACTCAATTTTCATCATGTATGGTTTGTTGAATTTAGGTGGCGAACTTAACGATTTCGTGTATTTCAGATCAATCACTTTTTTTTTTGTGTGAAATTCTCGTAAATGTTTCATGCAGTGAAAAAAAAGGTAGAACTGTTCCCAATTCGGAAAACTGCATTCTTACGAAGACATAAACAATCGCAATATTCCTTAACCTATTTGTCTGAATTGTAAGTGCACTAGTCTTTAGCGTCAGCAGCTTTCATAATAATGACATAATAATAATGATAAACATATGGTGTGAAGGGAAACGGCAGGACCAAAGTCTCTAAATTCGGTCCCACGAACAGTTTTTTAAGGGGACCGAGGTAATTTGGTCGAACAAAACTCTGGTCTCCTCAGAAACGGTCTCAGGTCCAACTCGTCGAGTCCACATCTAAATGTCTGAAGGGAGGGCGATTGGAACAATGCAGATGGCAGTGCATTTCATGCATTTTATGTGCGTTTGCAGACCGCATCTTTGCTTTCCGTTGGTTGTTCCCAAAGAGAATGCCATTGACGAGCGAAGCAATTCGTTCATTATTTCCTCTCATCTGAAGGCCCATTTGCTGGGCGCGTTAATGGTTTTGTTAGCGCGACTTTTGTAACGGACTAGTTCTTGAATGAAGTAATAGCCGTTAATCTGAATCTGATTTGATTGGCTTTTCAGTTAACAGCCGTTTTGGCAAAGAAAAAGAACCCGTTGGTTGTTCCCAAAGAGAATGCCATTGACGAGCGAAGCAATTCGTTCATTATTTCCTCTCATCTGAAGGTCCTTTTGCTGGGCACGTTAATGGTTTTGTTAGCGCGACTTTTGTAACGGACTAGTTCTTGAATGAAGTAATAGCCGTTAATCTGAATCTGATTTAACTGACGCTCCTTTTAACAGCCGTTTTGGGGGAGAAAATCCATTTAACCAACCATGGAACTGGAGGACAGTTTGGGATAGTATGAGTTTTAAGATTTACAAGCATTCTGTGTCTTGGATTCGGAAGGAGAAAGACGTAGTCTCATATACTCAATTGTAGTACAAGTAGGTGCCAGAGGGTAACGACTTTGAGCTAGCATTTGTTTGGACAATTTCGTGAGGTAATGGCGCGAGCACACTACATTAGGCAACTTCCGGCTTGTTTCGCAGCTTAAGGCAAAAAACACAATTTGGAGCTTTGTACGACTTCTAGAGTCTTGTTATGTTTATTGATGCATAAAGTGATTCCATAATGAAGATTGTGATAATTTTGAGATGACTGGTCTTGGGTCTTCCAACTGGTTCAGCACGCACAAAACTACTCCTTCCCGTCTTCAACGACGTGATGGAGGCAGGTCCTTACAGTAAAATAAGTGGCTGATGGACCACAAACCTTGTTGTTACTTAAAGAAGCCGGTTCACCATTTTGAAAGCATTCCCCATACAGCACTCTAAACACGGCAACCACGTTCCAAATTTTCCGTTATCCAATAGGCTGATGTGGGTCACGTGATCTCGCTTTAGTTAGGAAAATCGTGGCGCTGCTGCGAATAATGTTGTTCTATTTTTAATTTACCGCTATTTTCTTTCTATTGCTCGAAGATTATACGGTGCTGCTGCATCTAGGAGTTGAAAATGTGAAAAGGCCACTTTAAGGGAGCCGAACCCAAATGCCCACTGCAAACAACGAGTGGGACAATTTAGCTGGAGAAAGCCAAGCGGAAAACCCAGGATCTTTAACATGCCAACACTCGACATGAGCAAGAGACACCACAAGGCCCTTCTCATCCCGAATATGCCAGGGGTTGGCTGAGGCCAGAATCGAACCCGGACCAACCGGACAAGAAACACTTGAGCCACTTGACCAACCCGCCAACTAGCCTGTACATTTTGCGCCCAGTCCTTAACATTACCTTACCCTAATTAACTATCTTACCCTAAACCGGACCGACCGACCAACACCTTACACAATGTGTCGACAATGAAGTTCCAACAATGGAGGGTTTTCTTTCTACGGGGTCAGAGCCACAACAATGGAACTGTGAATGGCTTCGAAATCTATTCGGGAAAGTCACGAGAAATCCCAACGTTACCGTGCCAACAAATCGAAGTTTGTGTGGAACTTAGTCCAAACAATCGTACAGACAGTTAAATGTAATGGTGACACAAGCAAAACAATCCCTAGATAACATTTACTGGTTTGAAAATTCTACACAACGCTCTTCACTGGTACCGGCCATCAAAACAACCCCGTAATCAAACGAGTTGTGATTATGCTTGGCTTACGAAGCAGTAATGATACAGTGAGCCTACCTCGTGCTGTATGGAGGATCGAATAGAAATTATTTCTCGTTCGTGTGATTTATAAACGTTTTGAGTTTCTAGACTATCAATGCTAGCTACGAAGCAGTAACTTTGAGCCATTATACTTCCATTTTGATGCAAGGTAATACCATTGACATTATCTCCAACTAATTTGAAGTCGTTTTGAACACAACCGAGAACTAAGAGTTGCGTGTCAGGGGGGTTGAGCAAACCATAGAACCCGGAAGAAACCGCTCATCGTAACTGGATTCGACGGCATGCCTTCCATAACCAGCAATCCAAACTCATCCTTCTGTAAAGGGTTTTGTTACCTTTGATATAGAGAAAACTGCATGCAAACTCAGCAAATCGTGTCTGATGAGCGAAACTCCACGGGAGTCTCGATGTCACCTTTCGACACGACTGATGAATTCTATCCAAAGTTAGTCGACAAACTGTATCGTTACGTTGGCAGAACGAGCTCGTGATGAAAGTGACGTCATTTTCTCTTTTTGGAACTATATTTGAGTTTGCCGAGCTCTGATTGTAGGTTTGGAAGATACTGATGGTTGACATTGCAACAAAAATCACCCATGAAGAACCAAACTGTCTCGTACGGGCGAGTTCGGCTTAGTGGTTTTGTAAGTACTGAAGGAGAGCTGATTAGACTCTCACTACACCCAATCGCAGAAGTGGATTTTTTTCCACTTAACCAGTAAACGAACATGCTTAACTGCAGGCTAGATGCCCTGTGTCACACTAAGAGTGACCCATGCTGGAGATGTGTGGGTAACTGGGTTTCTGGTGAGCCTGTATGTTATCAGTTTAATAAGATTAAGTGCAATGCAGATAACCCTACTTTCTAAGGCTTTTGGGGGCATGTTGAGAGCTTTTTACCCCCACACATCTACTTTGTGCCACTCTTCGGGCGACACAGGGTATAGTAATCAGTAATGCTCCACAACTCACCAAACGTCTATGATTCCACTAGGTGTGGGAATGCGACTCTTTTTCCCTACAGTCGATCCTCTCGCATCTCGTCTTGTTTGCTGGGGCGCCCAGCCTTATGCTGGGAGTTCCAAGAGGTTAACGACCATTCCAATCCTTTTTGGATTCTCCCATTGATATAGGAGAGCCATTATCTCCAATGGCAATGAATCTCGATTCGTGTAGGGAACGTTCAGAATCATTCATGCGAATAATCCCTGTTAACTTTTCACTTAAAAAGTCATGTTTCTCGACCCTCTTTCCCACCTGACACCAACGTAAAAGAACCCTGGCCATTATGGCACCCGAACAGCAGAACTGGAACATCTGCGGACATCTGGTTAGGGGTTTCGTGGTGCACCTTTCCAAAAACGGAATTAATCCAGAAACTTAACTTTCATAAAGTTTAACTTTCAAAAGTATGGCGTAAAACATATTAAAGCTCATTGGATAATGATAAGGGTACTAATGGAAAGCAACAGAAATTATTAAACAAATAAACAGACTATCTGCGCAAACGAGTAATGGAAGGGCCAGTGGATTTCGGCGAACGTGCTCCAACATTATAAAGAGAATTTTGGTGCGGGGTATAATTTTAAAAGGGCCATTAAAATGATAAAGAGAAACTGCTTGAAACTGCGAAGGTAATTACCAAATAAAGTTTACAATTTTGCATTACCTGAAACTCATAACAAACGTAAATAGAACTGAGAAGGTAAAGGCCATGAAATGGGTTACTTGCTGGATGTAGATATTACAACTTAAAGCATCCCGCGAATGTTTTCTTTGGTAGTTAACCACTTCCGTTAAAGGGCACCATGACGAACCTCGGAATGAGCACATTCCGACCCCTTGCCAAAAAAATGTATCCTTTCGTTTCTGGGCCAAATTGTGTCGTTTGAATGAGTATTTTTTTTGCCTTGAGTCATCTAAAGTCAATTATTGCTTGTGTCAATTATTGCTCTTCACACTTCAGGTTATAACCTGAATAAAAGAAAGTATACCAGGTTTTAATCAGGGTTTTGTCATGTTTTATCAGGTCTGGCTACTTCGCAGAAGTCGATCTTGAACTCTGCGTGGCAAATCATCTTACAGTCATTCAAATAAGCAAAGAGGATATTATAGAGAAAGTCAGGAAAACCAGCGGCGTGCAGTTTAAAGAGAAGTGAGGAGTGGGAAACCAGAGTCGAAAGCTTTAGACAAATTGAAATAAGCAACGTCACAAGGCAACTGCTTATCAAAGTAAGCAGTTCAACGCTCAGTGGCAACAAGTAGATTTGAGAAACATGACCTGCCCTAGCTAAATCCGTGTTGAGAATTTGGTAGACGAAAATTGGAGTTTAGCCATTTGTTCAGGTATTGTTGTAGCCATTTTTCGAACACCTTGGAAAAATTGTACGCAGACCAGTGGGTTTGTAGTTGGAAGGGAATGAGGAGTGTCCGCTTTTGTGAATTGTACTTTTTCACAATTGTACTTTTTCACGTATCTAGAAAACGTACCTTCAGAAAAACATAAAAAAAAATAATTGAAAGGGCAACAGAAAGAGTGCCTACAGCTCTTAATAAGAAATGGATGGTATAATCAGATTCAGGATAAGTAGAGGTTTTTAGGGCAGCAAGATTTTAAGGGCAGACAAAGACATCAACTGACGTAATACTGAAGTCTGCAAGGAATGGGTCCTTACACAGAATAGGAGAACTTGAATTGGGATACCATAGATGGAAAACAGAATGAAAGCAGTTAAACCCCGAAGCAATTTCAAAATCAGGCTTAAGCAAAAGGCCAAAAGAGTCGCAGAGACTATTGGGATTTTCAGAGGCTTGCTTGTTGTTACTGTATGCAAAGAGTTTCTTGGAGTTTTTCTTGCTTTCGGAGAGACGTTTGTTTGCATAATTCTTCTTGGATGAGAGAGTGGATGAAGATGCGTAGGATCTAGTTTCAACGTAAATGGAATGGTTGTTAGGAGTCGAATCTGCCCGATACTGACCCCAAGTCCGTTTCTTTTTATTGCTTTGATTTTATGGGTAAGCCAAGGGGGACTCGATTTAACCTTTCTGTTGAGGGCAATAGGAAAGAGAAATTCCCTGACATCAGAGAGGCATGCAGTCATCCAAAATGGACGATGCAATCAATACGTGCTATCATGCTACAGATGAGGGTGTATAGTCAGCTTTAGAAATAGTTTCGTCTTGCAGAATGAGGAATAGGGTCGTGATGGCTTTAATTAACAGAAATAGCAATATGATCACTCTTGCCTAAAGGTGGCATACAAGAAACATTAAAAATAATAGTCATATCATTCGCTTCGCTCACTCCACTGGCGTCGATCCATGCTTCGTGCAATTTTTTTTAACCCAAGACCATCACAAAATCGATGTGCTGATTATTTCGACGCAAACTAATTGCAACTGCTGCTCATAGTTCGTTCATCACTTTCCGGAAGCGGTTAACACTCTTTAAACCCTTTGAAACCCGTTGTTCATCACTTTCCTCAGTGCGTCTGTATTTCATCTACATCATTCCAAACATACGATTTGTTTTTTTTTTGCACGTTTGTACGTCTTCTCCTCCAGAAGTAATCCCCCTACGACGGTGAGATACGAAAGATTGAGAGAGCAAAGCGAAACACATATTGAAAAGGTTTAGTTTATGTGGAAATCGCTCGCTTTGCTCGATCAATCCACGCACCTCCGTGCTTCAGTAACACGAATGTTTCCGAGCTTCAGAAGCCAAGAAAATGACGCCTTTTAAAACCAGTTCTATGGGTCTGTTTTATCCATGCATCAAATTAGCTAGTTGATAGACATTATTTTAAGATGTATATGTGGTATGGTGCAAAATACATTGTCCTTTAGGGTTACTTTTTGCGTGCATCCTTCGCCAGATCATTTCTCTTCGCTCGAGGAGGTTTGCATGAAGAAACTATGACGTCATGAACAAACGTCATGAGGGGTTAAAAAAACTTTAACGTTATTTTTGGGGTTTTTCGCTTCTGTAAGGGTTATAATATCAAGTTACAGCGATGAAAATAGGCCTATCCGAAGCGAAATTTAATTAGCTTTCGTTTGGTCCTACTCCCATCTTTGTAGGTGCTTTGGTTCCAGAGGAGTAGAGGTACAAACATACACGCACATCATACGTTTTTAATGATGTAGATTGTCTTCAGAGTAAGGTTGATTCCCACCAAAACCGGAATCGGAATCGAATCGGAAAAGGAAGGAAAAGTGCACAAATGCGCACTTTCGGTCAGCCAATTGCCACGCGCCTGTACGGCACGTGATACCAAGGTCACACAACCCGCTCGCTACGAAAAACCCTGAAAAAATCATGGCGGCCACCGTTTGCGTTTGAAACTTGATCGAAGAAGTGTGCTTATAGCTTGGTTATTCACTGATTTAAAAGAGCAGACTGCCGCGATGCTCATAAAAACAAACACTCGGGGGCGTTATACTGCGCAGTAGGGCTACATACGCACTGTACGTTTAAAATGGTGTTTAAAACCTGGAAATTAGGGCATACGACACTACACTACGGACGAAATCTTGTTAAGAAAGAAGAGTGATCTTACGTAACCTACCGTTTGTATTTCACATTAGTCTAAGTCCAGAAAACAAGCACGAGCTTTGTTTACAAAGCTTAGCTATTTATTAGCTGAAATAATCCAACCACTGCAGACTAGAGTGTATACGCAAACGGGTGGGGAGAGAGACGGGGGGAAGGAGGGGCGGATTTGCTGGCCAGCCAGTCGATGAATGGTTAAGCTCTAAATACCTTGAGCCGGTCAGCTAGTGCCCATTGGCTGATCATTTAAGTCTTTCGACCTCGGTGGGAATGGTTGTACTTTTTGTTCCGTTTTCTGTTTTCCGATTTCCGATTCCTTTTCCGTTCCTGTTTTGGTGGGAATCAACCTTTAGTCAAAACCAGGTCGAGGCAACCTGATTTGTAGCCAACATGGTAGCGAATGGAAAAGGGGACATGTTGAAAAAGAGAGTGCGTTGAAATCTATCTATATAACTAAGATAATAATATTTGTTTGTTTGTGTGTCGCCAGATTACTGACATTTCCACTCTTAATTCTTATTTCTACTGTTCGTGCGTCCGCAGTGGGAATCATCTCGATAATCCTTTTTCTTTTGTTTGTTTATATCGCTGTCAAACGCAATGCCTGTATAATGAATGAATGACGGAATTGTCTGTAAAAGTAATGATTCGAACTGTGTTCTCAACAAATAGACACAGTACTGGTGGCGTCACAATATTTTCATGCAAACGGGAGCTGGGCCTCTTTATCTCTTAATCCTGATCCAACTAAATCTAATGAAACCTTGGGCGACTGCTAATGGGAAATCACCGCATTTTAATGCAATTGTGAAATCACAACAATGCTCAACAATGCTCAACAAACGAAAGAATTATCTTGATTCCCACTACGACTTCAATAGAATTAGGAGTGGGAATCTGCGTAATCTGGCGACAATCTAATGAAAGCCTGGGCGACTGTTAGAGGGAAATTCAGTATTTTTGTGCAAACGGGAAATCACAACAATGCTATAAAAAACCGGCTGTACGGGGGGGGGGGGGCTATCCTAGTGATTTAAAAGAAGTTAGATGGCAGTTCAAGGCCAAGCGCAATGTAGGAAACTGCTTATTGGTAGGAAAGTTGCCAACGCAAATAATTGGAGAAGAATTATAGCTGAAGGCATCGCAGAATCAGTTAAGAAAGACTCACCTACACCCCTCAGCCACATTACTTTATATCCAGCTGGCTTAACAGAAATTTCGACTACATTGCGGTTATACCCACCGATTTTCTAGCCACCACACCGGCCAACTATAAATTCGGCCTGCAGGCGGCTAATTTTCAGCTAACTCGATCGAAATGAAGAAACTCGCTGTACACAAAAAAATGATGAAATATAAGGAATTTACTACTTTTTGTTTGGGGGAGGGGGGGCAATAAAGCATTTCTAGGTTACTAGCAAATGGAAAAAAAATTGATGGAAAAAAAATCTCTGCCCTCATATTACAGCCTACAAGTAAAATCCAGGCCACACATGCATGTGTGCCGACATTACTACTTGAACCTTGAAACGAAATCGAAAGTGACCATACATGCTAATGGCCGTACAAATAAATACATGGCACTCGTAAGACGCTAGCCAGAGAACTGGTTTTAAAAACTATGAAACAAAAGACAGTCGAGCAGTTTGCCGGTAGAGACAAGTTACAAGTCATTTTTATGATTGTTTAGTGTTGTTAGTATAACATTCTTAACAATTTGCGGCTTTAGTCGTATTTTTTTCGGTGGCTAGGTCAGGCGGCGGCAGAAAAAAATTCGGCGGCTATTCGGCTAACTCATAAAAATGCAACGAGGTGGCTAACGGAGGCGGCCGAGTATAGACTCACCAGATTAAGTAGTCAGGAAGCCTGGGATCTTATATACACACAAAATCCCTAAATGATTGTCTAGTAGTAATTTGGATGTCACAACTCAGGCTCTCCCACTGGGAGCCGTGGCTGTACGAAACAACATTGTTGACTTAAAAGGAGGAGCGGCAAGAACGGCTAAGCAGGATGGAAAGCCAAATGGGTTAAAGTCAGGTAAAATAAATACGGACTCAAACCTATTTACGTTGGCTTTTGGACTTAAATGTCAGACTGCCTGGGTGGGGAATTGAAACCACGACCTCTGAAACCAAAGGCTAAGCCTACCACCGAGCCATGTGCAGAACACAGCCTGACAAGAACAGCAACACCACCCTGTCACATCTGAAAAGAGAGTAATTTTGAAAAGGAAAGATTCAGTCAGGAACAAAGCTCTTGCAGTGAGTTTCGGTGATGGTAATTAAATCCCTGTGTCTTCAGAAAAAATTAAGGTGGAAATATGGGATTTTGTTGTACATATGATATGATGTTTGTTATTCTTCTCGAGTGTCAGGAGACTGAAACATCTCCTCTTGAGGCAAAATACCAGACTTGGGAGAGGACATGACAGATTTGTCATCTTCTTTAAATGATAAATGACCGCTCGAGGAGACAGAACTGAGTTGGTGGTCCAAATCAAATTTCTGTCGTCGGAGGACACGGATTTCTTGACGCAAAAGCAAGTAAAAGATTCAAAGGCTTGGTCGTTGTCCAAATATGGAATAGCAATTGCAATGGCAGTGGGCGTTATTGGATCACAAACACTGTCAAAACAACTGATTTTACAAAGATTAGATTACTGGTTGGTACTTCCACCAAAATGGCATAGTTTTATAATAAAAATGTGTTACTCTGCAACTATGTGGTTTTCTCAGTTTTTCTCAGTTTTCTGGTTTCGTTTTTTTTTTGGGGTGGGGGGTTCAGTTACTTTGTCATATTCGTTTTATCAAAAATTTATAGGGTTGGGGGTACAATTTGTAACTCTAAAAAGTCCCTACTGAAACGTGTGGCATTCATTCCTATTAGTTCCATCCGAGTTTTCAGAGGGCGCCTCGCATTCCATTTGCTCATTTTTCAGCCCAAATCTAAAGTAAACTAAATTGCAACTCAGCTAAAACTAAATAATTATTAAATACAGGGTAGTTTCGTTTAGTTTAGTTTAATTTTAGGCTGAAAACTGAGTAGAAATTCCCACACAAAACTCATGGCGCCCTCTATAAACTTAGACGGAACTAATAGGAATGAATCTAATACGTTTCAGAAGGGGTCTCAGCCAAAAATTCTACTCCCAAATCCTATAAATTATTGGTTTTATTTATCATATTAGCTACATTGAAAAGAAAAAGACCACGGTCTTTGATAATTCCGTTGTTTTAACGTTTTTTTTTTATACAACCAAGCCTTCAGACTTGTTTTGTTGTGATGGTATAGCAAAAGTTGGCTTACATCAAGACAACAGCTGATCATTAAATGTAGGTTGAATGTCCAAACCATTGCTTCCAATTACAGGGAATTCGTCCCTTTTTAGGGAAAAAAACGCTCTTCGAAGGGAAGGAAAGTTTTAAAAAAGGAAAAGGGAACACAATAGGAAAGTTTTGTATTTCGATTCTAAGTTCCGATTTTCTCAAATAATGACGTCTGGTCTACGTTTGTTTACCCTTCTTGTGTTCCAATCCACCCCATTTCTACCAACATAACTAGAACCACAAAATTTAAACTGACCTACGTAAAATATTGAATTATATTTTAAGCATATTTAAAAAATTTTCCCGTTTAAAATACAATTTGTTCAGTTTATTCAATAATAGGTTTAACTGTTATTCTGTGAAAACAGGCAAGGAGTTTTCAGATTTTATTAATCTGTTAAAATTAAGGGGAAATTTCAAGGAAGACTTTATTTTAAGAGACAAAAGGGATAAGGGGGAAACTTTGCTGCAGTAAACCTCGAAAACGATCAAATTTTTTGCTTACACGGCAAAATCCCGTGAAAAAGGGGTGGACTCCAATCAAGAATTTAACACAATCTCTTCAATCGATCACCATAAATTGAAGCAACATCTGATTGCGTTATACATCGGAATTAGAGCGTACAAACTTGAAATCGGCCGAAAATCGGTCCGGTGCCTTGGGCACTAGACGCACTGACATCTGACATTGTAAATCATTAGTTCTTCAGCAAAGCCTTAGGCAGTCCTAAACGTGATTACCAAACAAATGAAAAAAAATTACGTTTAAACTAGCTGAAGCCTGGGTGGTGTTGAATGCACCGTTCGCAACACTGGTCAGGTAAGGTAACTCACATGTATGTCCATGTTCGGCCGAATTAAGTTTTTTTTTTAATTGTTGCACACACTGGCTAGCAAACCCTGATTTTCGTTGACTTCGCTCATTCAATCAGCACATGGGGTGACTCAAATCCACCCCCCCCCCCCCACTCCCACCCCACCAAAAGGCTAATGATCCTACTTTCTTATTATCACTTCTCTTATATTCTATCAGCAATGTTCGTATTCATGCTGGCGGAAACGAATAAGGCCCAAGGCGGTCTCGAAGCTGCTCCTTCCAGAAGCATGCTGTCCTGAAAGGTTTTCCCATAATGCAATCCCTCAACCAGACATGCGGGGCCGTGGACCGTGGTCGGTGTTTATATACACAGATAGTTTAACTAATACACGTGTTAGCAAAAATAACAGTTTATAACACCTTGAAATAATAGTGTAAATAATGGTAGGCTAGTTGCAATTTTATTTTCAGTTATGAGAAGGAACAAAGATAATTTTGTTTTTCTGAATTCTTGATAAGTGTATAGGAATGTTTTTGGTCAAAAAAATTGAATTTTGGTATTGGTCGGGATCGGAATTATGAACATCGGATCAAAAACATCCATGTTAGTCGAGGCTTAATACCAACGTCCAAACGTGGTAGCGTGGTAATAAACGATAACCTCTCTGAAACGCCAACCGCATAATCAGCATGTTCACATAAAGACAGTATTTTCTTGTGATTTCAATAATTTTATATATTCGGGGATTACATTTAACCTCCAAACAGAAGAAGCACTTTTTTTTGTTATCTCTGTTGAAGCAAATCAAAAGATTAAAGAAAGGTCCACAAACGTGTCTCTTTGTTTCGTTGCGCGCAAAGGTTTTTTTTTTCTTTTTCATTTGTTTCGTATCGAAAACTAATCCGCTTTTCTTTTTGTGTTCATCGAGGAAAAAAAACCCCGCTTTTAAGTCCTGAAGAAGAACGTGGTTCCAGCACGAGATCTTTTCGGTCGATCCCTGATTTCGGGATTCTCCCCTCCCCTCCTTCCCTATTCCTGATTATCCCAGCAAATCAACGGGTCGTCTTTGTTAAGTTAATAAGGTTTAGCAACTTTAAAGCTTCGTTAATTTTAGGGTGCGCTATGCTACTTAAAGCAGTTTAATCTTAATCAAGACTTTTATGAAGTGTTAGGGCGCACGAACCCAAACATGGTTTTAAGAAATGTATGTTTGCTTACATTTAGGGCGCACGAACCCAAACATGGTTTTAAGAAATGTTTGTTTGCTTACATTTAGGGCGCACGAACCCAAAACTTGGTTTAAAAAAATGTTTGTTTGCTTACATTTAGGGCGCACGAACCCAAACATGGTTTTAAGAAAT
>JAHWFP010220218.1:0-21819 GCA_023313725.1 Lithobius niger | reverse complement strand
TTTGCTTACATTTAGGGCGCACGAACCCAAACATGGTTTTAAGAAATGTTTGTTTGCTTATATTTAGGGCGCACGAACCCAAAACATGGTTTAAAAAAATGTTTGTTTGCTTACATTTAGGGAGCACGAACCCAAAACGGGTTATCTGTCCCACAACGATGAGAGGGTTTAGTTTTTAAGAAGTGATATTTTAAAATAAGAATCGCTGTAACAATCACTTTAAACTTGCGGTGTATACGATGCTTATCATTGCTACCTCGCAAAGTAATTGGCAATAATAAGACCTCTGTAAATAAAAACAAAACAATAAAGAGGCACTGTCGGCATTTTACTTTCAGTCTCTGCTAGACAAAAAAAATGGCAAATCCAGCATGAACATGATTTTGAAAAACGTAATATAATTGGTCATCAGAAAGGGAGCTTACTTAGAAAGGGGAGTATCATTAGCGTTGAGGGGGGGGGAGAGATTTGAGTCACAAGATGTGCTGATTGAGTGAGCGAAGTGCACGAAAAACAGCGTTGTAACACTGACATCATGAGTGTTCGAGGTACCTAACCACATTGATACACTAAAGATAGCCCCACCAATTTTTAAAACGGAAAATCCAACTCCACCCGTGCGCATAAAACGGACTTCCGCAAGGAAATAGCATCATTCCCCAGAAAAAAAAAATTGTTTCATACAACTGCGCTTGAGCGTGCCAATTTTTAAAACGGTGCATACTGTGATTTGAGTCACAGCATGCGCTGACTGAGTGAACCAAGCAAACGCAAATCAGCGTTTGTTAGCCAGTGTGAGCAAAATTTGATTGATGAAACTTAATTCGGTGAAACATACGCATTAGCAACCAAACCGGACCAGTAATGCAAACTGTGTATCCAACACCAGCAAATTATTGACTCGCTCCTCGTTTCACAGGGTTTCAAAGGGTTTAACGAGAATTAACCACTCCTGATCATCTGCCCGAAGCCCTTCCTCCTCGGTCCTCGGTGATGGGCATTCCTGATAATTAAAAAAAAATTGGTCAACAATCATGACGTCATGTATTATTGAGGCATTGTTGGGTGATAGTTGCCGATTGTTGCAAATGGTCCTTTTTCGCTAATTTCGGCCTTTTTTAGAACCCAGCACAGAATTTAAAAATACTCTTAAACAGTGTACGGATTAATTTGCTTTCTTTCGACACACTTATCAATTTGTAGCTTTCTACTTCCAGACGAGAAGATGATTATCCCCAACCAGCCAAGCATAAAGTGAATCTTTTTAATGATGAAAGATAATCTTAATAAAATTTTAAAATCAGAATTAAAAAAAGTAATGCTCAAACAGAGGCACCACAAGTGTGTTCATTGCTGTACCGCAACAGTTGGCTAAATGTTTATGGCATGCTTACGTCATTAGCGCTACACGACCAAAAGAAACAGCGCCCGGGCAGCTTAGTACACACATAGAGCTACCAACCAGGCGCTAAAAAAATATGGCCGCTGCTGTCTCCAGACTACTGTGTCATCGCTCAGATCGGCTTATAAAACGGTAATTTCAAGGTTTCATTGATAGTTGAAATGAATTTTGTGGTTGTGTCTCAATTACTTTACCGACTTGCAGCTTCTGGTTTTACTTAAATCCACTTTAACTACAAAATTTGCAGTAGATGAAATTGTTTACCGGTAGGAAGCAGCCATCATGTTTCTGCAGCAGAGCTAGTACTTGTATGAATGCGTCTAGCACAGCACAAACCGAAGAAATGTGATGCGTCCGAGGGTCCCGACAAACCTGGAAATGGCATCCGAGATTTGCAGATTTCATGTGATTTGAGGATTTATAAAGATTGGCACGAATTTACACTGATTTGCACGATTTTCAGATTTGTAGATTTACATTCAGATTTGCAGATTTGCACCGATATTTGCAGATTAGCACGGATTTTAGTTGGGTTTCATGGAGTTGATTTTTAAATTTATAGATTTGAAGATCTGCACATTTCAAGATTTGCATATTTCTAGATTTGCAGATTTATAAATTTGCAGCGAGATTTGCAGATTTACACGTATATTTATAGACTTGCATGAATTTCTCCTGACTTGCTGATTTTCACCAGGATCTGCAGATTTGCACGAATTTTAGTTGATTTGCGTGGATATATTTGCATGGATTTGATGATTACTAGAGGTTTGCAGATTTTCAATAAGATTTTCAGATGGTCATGCGGAATTGAAAATCCGAAATCAGAAGTCTTACGAGATTTCAACGTTTGTGAGATCCCCCGGGATGTGCCCAATACACGCATCACTCAAAACTGCAGCTAAATTGTAGAGAAAAGTAACACCTGTTTGATGAGTTGTTTACGAATGTCTGGAAAAGTGATACGCGAGACCCTACGTCATCATAGTGAGTTATGTCATAAAATAACATATTCTTACTACAAGTGTTGTCCTCTTGTGTTGAGAAAATACCGCCAACCAGTGATTACGGTGGCAAACGCGGCTTAAGGCCGTACATTTTCGTCCCTTTCTTCGCCGCCTGGAGTACTTTCCTTCGAGTCCATGAGACCGTCTGCCCCTCTTGAGCCACCAGTTTATGGTTCATCCAAACCAATGCTTTTCCCTGCGCCTTACTTCCTTTTTAATTCTCAATTGTTTATTTTTAGGTGGTGACAATTCCCATTTTGAGGATGCTTTTGTTTTTAGTACTTACCATAACCATACTTTGTATTACGCCCAGAAGCAGAACTTTCTGCAGCTGTCTGCGACACTTAATTGTTAGAAAAAAAATTGTTTGCAACTAACCTGTTTCTATCATAGGTTTATCCACATGTTTATTGGTTTTTATTGAATAACCGTCAGTGCTTTATCCTATCGCTCTGGCTACTCCGCCAACGGAAAGGTCACGACGAGACGATAAAAATGGTGTACTGGAATGTCAAAAATTGACAAAACGGCAGAAATTTGGCCAAAATTTGTCTGCGGTGGTCTTCCACTGTGTATCGCCGCGCGCCGCGCAGATTCTGCTACAGGGGTATTATAAAACGATGCTATTTAACTGTCTCATTTGTTCATCTGCCTTTTTTATTTTTTACTTGGGTCTTTCCTACACCTCCTGTGTCCAACACGTTTGGCGATGCCATTGGGGGGGGGGGGGGCTTAAGAGTCCCTGGCAGGTCAAACCTTGGTGGTAAGGCATATGTGTCCCCTTACCTCACCCCCTCACCTTCCCTTGGCCACATCTCTATCATTATATGTGATTGTCTTCTTTTTGTAATTTGGGCTGGCAGTTAGCGATCTTAGGGTCCTTGCCACACCTGTCGCTATCGTGACAAATTGTTATTATTATTAAACTACCGACTTTATGAAAAACTAACCTAACACTACACTGCAAAGGGTAACAAAAAACAGTCTCTCTTAAATGTTCGGTGAAATAGTTGAACAAGTGTTTGTGAAAGGGTTGGAAGTACACTCATGTCTTCACACAACTTCGTCAGAAGATAGATAAATTCCTCCGAATCTCTTCTTCCGAACTTTCGAAGGAAAAACTTTGAAGGGAAAGGTTCGAAATGCAAAGTTCGAAAGAAAAGGTTAGACGGAGAAGTTCAGACGGAAAACGTAAAGTTAACTTTATCTCGTTAGCAGTGAACTAATTTTCCTTCTGTTGAAGATGGACGAAGACAGACATTAGCGTACTTTCCATTCTTATGTAAATGCCTGCTCTTTCCACCGAAAATTCAAAATAACCTGTTTTTTTTTGTCACCCTTCCCTTTGTAGCGTAGTGTTACGTTAGTTTTTCATGCCGCTTAACATTCTGTCGCCTATCCTTCACCAGAATTAACCCATTTCCTCAGGTTTTTCTAACTTCTAAGACAAGTAAAGCTACACATCTTACACCAAAGTTGATAGGTGGCCCTTTGCACTTTCCGTTGCCATTGTCCTGGGGCGGTTGTAGCGATGATTCCTAGTAGGCTCTGTCAGAAGCGTCGGCGAAGCAAAGCAAGCGAGAAAATCTAATCGTCTCCCAACGGATCGTAGGAAGCGTCACTGGGCGAGCCACTAACTGGCAATTTGTTTTCAATTTACTCGGCATGAGGGGCGTGTTATAAGCGAAAGGGATGGGGATGAATTCATCGGCCAGGATAGCGGCAGCCACTACGGGAAAATCGGACACCGGGGCCGCTCCCTTCGACGATATTTGTCAAAAATTTCAAAGATGAACACCCCATTTGTCTGGCTGAAGATGTCTGATGCGTGGAAGAAAGAAGAAAAAAAAGGGGGAAATTGAAAAGATCAGCACAATTCTTTTCTGTTTTCCGCTTCTTTTTTTTTTTGGCCCGTGTTATCTTTATCTTCAGTTCTGGTTTGCGGCGTGCGTGCTGGCGGCGAGCGGCGAAATCATTGCTAACATTTCTAGCTTCGTACGTGTCTAACTTTGTTTTTATTGTACAAAAGCCATTGTAGGAGTTGAAATTGTTGTGGGAGATTTTCACGGGGAGAACTCCGAAGGCCGCTACTGTTTATGATAGACAACTAAAGAGGTGGTTGGTATGCCAAAAGCTTTTTTTAATTCTTGGAACGCACAAAACAAGCGGAAAAGTCTTACAATCGAAAAGTTGAGAACCAGTGCCGCCATTAGGGGTGGTTCAAAAGGATGCAAGGCACCCGGACTCAGGCGACCCAAAATTCTGCAGTTGGAGGCCCAAATAACACAAAATCCACTACATTTTGGTTGGGACTGGAAGTCACTTTGCCCCTCCTTCGAAAAAGATAGCTGCGGCCCTGTTGAGAACTCTACGTGACGAAATAAATTAATGTGTGTTGCAAATTCAGCGGCGCCATTTTAGGGCGGGCGAACTACTCTGGTTTTCCGGTAAATCCTTTGCCACTGAACAGGGTGGATTGATTTAAATCGAGCCGATTTAAATCAAGCCGAATTAAATAAGTGATTTAAATCACACATTTAAATCAAATGATTTTTATTAATAATATTCCAGATTTAAATCAATAATTTTATCCTACCTTTAAACATTTCAATTGATAACACCCTATAAACTTTCGGTTTAGTTAAGCTTTAAGTTTTAGTTTCTCTTATGATCAGCCTATTCTGTAGGTCTGGACTAGGGAGAGGTTGTTTTCAGTGTTTGGATATGGTCCCATAAACATTTGCAGCCACCCGGGAACAGTCACTGCTGGAGAACTTAAACTTGTTTTTTGGCTGAAGGTACTGAACAAGAAACAAAGCAGTCATATGGCAGTGACTTAACTGAAGACTTATCAATCATCAACATAAAGTTGAAGCAATATTTTTACCAGTTTTAAATTTCTTTTTGTCTGATGGCCTGCTGAATATTGAAATCTGAACCAGCCGTAGGCTTTATTAAAACTGACCTTAGTGTTCGAAATCAAAAGTCAAAATTTGGCAACAAATATAAATTTATTTTCTAGTCATTGTCTATGGAAACATGCAACCAAAATGAATAACTAATGAACTAATGAATGACTAATGACTATTACATGAACTAATGAATAACAATGGACAAAAAAATACTAATTTAAATTAAATAACTCTGATTAAAATTGAAAAAAAAAATCCGATTTAAGTAAAAAAAATCTGAATGTTTTGATTATTTTTTGCCGTTGGTTGTATTGTGGTGTCGTTCTAGAGGCACCACAATGGTAACCCTTTAAGTCCCAATTGTCAACCCTTTCCCAGCTTACCTTAACATACTGCCATAGCTTAACTTACAGTCTATCCGTACCATGTCTCCATACTCATTATCACATGACTTCATGTCATGTGACAATTTGTTATACTGTATAAGGCCATGTTATACACCACTGATTAAAGACATTCAAGCGTTAGCCACAGTTATTTATGCGTTAGTTGAACCTGCGTTATGCGTGACAACACCTTCATACATTACAGCTATAGTGAGTTTCAGGGAATGTCCTCTAGTATACTTATATCCACGTGTCTCGAACAAATTTGTTGTCTTATACTATTTTAGATTCTGGTTGGCCAGTCGCGCGGATTTTCGGAAAATGGATTGATCACGCCTGGTAAAATTTCTGTTCGAGCAGACGAACCAATATGGCTACCGTATCGCTCGCTTCATCGCTTTCCCAACGCGAAAAACCTTTGAAATTTACAGGCTAGGAAGATTGTTTGGAATGTCTTCAAATACATCAAGGCTCTGTACTCCACACGGATCCTGAAACAACAAATTTAAGAGGCCGGCATTGCCACTGGACTATCTCGGAGAACGGTAAGACGATCTTGTCAGTAGCAAAAACCGTACCGACAGCCAAAGTTAGGGTTAGGCCTAACGCTGCAGACATTATGTAAGCCAGCTGCTCAATGCGCGTACAAGGTTCCAGTCACCGCCAACATTGTGGTGATTGCGGAATCGTCATAGAAGTCATTGGCAGGTTTATGCCTACGAGGCACGTACGTGTGTGCAGTGAAGTGAAACCATCTGGATGTAGTGTGAGTGTTGGAGCCTGGGTTTATCCTACTAAACATCAAATCGAACACTGTATAAGAAAATCTTTTGAATGCAGTGAGTTGCTGACATTAGACTAAATTGAGGCTCGTTGTTGTACACAGTGGAAAGAAGCCATTCGAATGTAGTGAGTGTGGCGAAGCATTTGTTTGTTAAGCTGTGCTTTTGTCGCAGCCATCCATACAGGGAAGCTTTTTGTGCTTTGCTAATAGTGTGTGTTTCAACATGGATAATTCATATACCACCGTTGTCCCAGGCCTAAAGAAAAAAACCACGGTGATGCAAAACACTAAAAGAAAGAATCAAAATGTGCTATCATGTACACGTCTGAAGACTGGAAACATTACAACTCGAAGTCAGGCTAAACGTATGAAGGGAAGAAAATCGAAACTGGGCCAAAATGATGGCCAGGTAATTCAAAAACACTCTGCTGTAGATGACATTAAAATGTCAACACCTATGGCATATTTGTCCAATGAAAAAGAAAACAACAGCTTAGAATTGACACCAGAGGCGTCCCTGACGAGTTCCATGACCGACTATCTTTGCCTCTCTGACCTCTCATCCGATGCATCAGAGAAAAGCATTTCTCCATCTGAGGATATACCTCCTGTTATACCTACACAGGATGATCTTAAATTGGCCATGATTCTTTCTAATATGGGGAACACCGTGCAGCAGATCCAAAGGGACCAAGATCATCTAAAAAAGATCATAAATATAAATAAATTGGAAAACGAACTTGATATTACTGATATAAATATTAACCTCGATAAAATTTTGAACTCGACACGAGGCTCTCCCCAAGGCAATAAGACAGCCTCGGATAGCATGACACGTACGGGAAAGCCATCGATCTCAGGAGAGTCTCATATGAAACCGGACATTAATGTAACTAGTACCAAGGCTTTTAAGGAACTAATCCAGCCATTTCTAGACAAAATGGAAGCTGCCATCTCTGTATGCCTCCAGGGATTGGAGAGGAGGATTGAAGATATGTTCCTCAATCAGGTTGATATGATCGCCAAGATTAGTCAAAACTTAAGTTCTCAAGTTCACAAAGACGCCGGCACTCATGCCATGCAACCTGGAAACAAGATTGCTGCACATTCTGATCCGAAAACTAGGAAAATTTCTCTTAATACGTTTTTATCAGTGAGTGATAAAGGAAGTGTACAACTTCTATCTACTCATATTGGTGAGGAGAACAAACAAGTATTGGAATTAACTAATCATTGTGTGTCGCATGGTGGGGATAACTTCAAGAGGAGGATACAAGCCCTCCAGCGTGTTCAACGATCATCACGCTCCAACAAAACAGGACATCTATCTGCTAACCCTTCTTTAACCCACAAAAACAGTACTCAAAATGAAACTTGCAGTGCAGGAGGAAAAGTAACAAACCGATACAATGATCGTATGCATAGCTTTGGCACTGGGGAACCTCGGGCAGATCCAAAACAACAAAAGAACAAGCTCCTACTGACAAAACAGAAAGTACTCATCATTGGAGACTCGCAGGTGCGAAATGTTAGGATAAACAATCATAGTGTCTTTTCTACTTCAAAAACATGGTGCTATCCTGGTGCCAAGGTCGACCAGTTCACCGGTTCTATTGTCGACATCTTGAATGCAGAGCAAGATGTACATGGGGTCGTCCTCTGTATGGGGACAAACAATGTCAACTGTGATAAACCAGAGGAAATTGCATGTAAGATTGCTAATATTATTGACATTATTAGGAGTGTAAATTCAGTAGTTAGGATTTGTGTTGTGGGCCTTTTTCCTGGCATGAAAAACAAAAACTTGTCTCATAGGACCGGTCTTCATAACTTCCTTGTGGAATGTAATGGTAATCTTCAGCAGTTATGTAAGAGGAAAGGTTGTGGTTTTTTGTCACTTTGGGAGGCTATTGAAAACAACAGGAAGCTGTTGGCAACTGATGGCCTACATCTTGCTGGGGCGGGTAAGAGTCTTTTTGTGATGGGTATTACAAGCTATTGGCTTTCACATGTTACCCATGATGGTTTCCACTCCTACTTGGGAAACTAACCACGAATAAGCGACACAAAGTTTGTCGAGGTATGTCGTCAGATCAAATCGATGTAAACAGTCCTATTAAAGGATGTCTTATCAATGCCCAAAGTGCAGCTGGAAAATTGCCAGAATTGTATCAATTATTGTCCAGTGAGAAATACGACATTATTGTTTTGGTGGAGACCTGGTTTGATCCCTCCATCCCCGATGCTAGGCTTGTAGGAGGGGTACCTTATACTCTTCATAGACGTGACCGCGGTGTGGACCGCTGGGGGGGAATTGCAATCTTTCTGCGTGTGACCCTTGTATCCTCCGATGTCGAAATTGCTAATGATTGTGAGGCACTCAATATTACACTAGTCTCACCATTCATATGTATAACCATTGGATATCTACCTAACAGCAGGGACCTTACCCAGGTGACTGCAATGTGTTCATTTCTTGTGAAAGTTAATAACTCTCGGTGTCCTAATGTTGTGATGGGTGACTTCAACATGTCAAAGATTGATTGGATAAGCTGTACTGCCAGCGATTCAAACCAACAAATTTTTCTCGACACGATTCTTGAGTTGGGATTATCTCAGTTGGTCACACAACCAACTAGAGGGTCAAATATTCTGGATTTAATACTTGTGGATTGTGACAGAATTATTTATGACACTGACGTGCTGCCACACTTTAGTACCAGTGACCATGAGATGGTCATTTTTTCAATTCACTCCACCCATAATATTGATACGTGCAACAATTCTGATTTTATTTACAAAATAGACTTTGAAACTTTAAAGCTGATGATTTCTGAATTAAATTGGCCATATATACTCTCAGTCCAGTCAAATGTCGAAAATAAATGGAACGCATTTATTAATATTATAACAAATCTCGTTCAACGGTGTAACACTATTATAACTAAAAATAAAAAGTGTAAAAATAAAGCGTTGGTGAATAAAAGGTTTTCTCCAGAAATCAGGAAATTGACCATACAGAAAAGTAAACTCTGGAGGCGTCTCAAACGAGAAGATTCTGATGTAAATAGGACAATCTATAATAACTGTCGCAGAAACTTGAAGGAATTGTGTAGGCGAGAGGCAATAGCTATTGAACGGCAGGTTATTGGAGAGGGTACAATGAGCTCCCTCTTCAGGTACATTAAAAGACAAACAAAATCCCCTGGTACAATACCTCCACTACATTATCAGGATGACATTCTATTCGACGATTTAATGAAGGCTAATGCCTTAAATTCGGTATTTAGCGGTAATTTTGTGCAAGATAATAATTCGCTGTCAGTAGCAAATTTTTACCCGGACGAACTAAATATCCCCCCTGCAGACTCTCTTACCAGTCTGACGGTAATTTCATATGATCAAATACACAAAGGCCTATTTAATCTTAAAAAAAGTTCAGCTGTCTGTCCAGACGGCTTTTCTAGTAACTTTTACAGACAGCTGGCTGATGTACTATCCCTGCCACTATGACTTATTATAAAATCTTCAGTCCAGGAGGGTAAATTGCCAACAATGTGGAAAAAAGCACGCGTAATCCCAATTTTTAAACAGGGAAATTCGGCCATCCCGGTAAACTATCGTCCGATATCCTTAACGTGCGTACCTTGCAGAATTTTGGAAAGACTCATTCGAGATGATATCCTGAAGCATCTGACAAATTTTGACCTCATTCCTCCCAACCAGTTTGGATTCCTTCCTGGGAGATCAACCACCCTACAAATGTTAAATTGCGTGGCTGACTGGACGAGATCTCTTGAAATGGGATTGCCAGTCGACATTGTGTGTATTGATTTCGCTAAAGCCTTCGACTCGGTCGTGCACAAGAAACTTCTCCTCAAACTTAAGATTCTCGGTATTGGGGGCGAGATTTTTGCCTGGATTGAGCATTTTCTAACTGGCAGATCACAGTGGGTCAGTGTTGGCAGGTCTTCATCTGGCGAGTTACCTGTTACCAGTGGTGTCCCGCAGGGGTCCGTTTTAGGTCCGCTATTGTTCCTTTTGTTTATTTCTGATCTACCCCCAAAATTTGGTAATGTCAAGATACCGATGTTTGCGGACGATGTCAAAATGTACACTGGCATAACCGACCAGATGGACCATATAGCACTACAAAGTGCTGTTAATTATCTAAATGACTGGTCCAAATTGTGGCAACTTCCCATTAACTCAGGGAAATGCAAAGTGTTGCCACTCGGTAACCGACACAGAAACACTCATTATGTGATGGGAGCTTTAATTCTAGAATGTATTTATGAGACAAAAGATCTCGGTATTTATTTAACAATGAATCTAAAATTTTCCGCACATTGTAACACTGTTGCGGCCAAAGCTAAACGGGTTGGTTACATGATAAAAAAATGTTTCCTCTCGGGAGACGCTTCTACATTAGTAAAAGCCTTTAAGGCATATGTGCGACCTTTGGTGGAATATGCATGCCAAGTGTGGTCCCCTCATCTTATCAAAGACATCAATACAATTGAGTCAGTGCAACGTACTTTCACTAAAACCCTGTCAGGCATGCGGGGCTTGTCATATCAACAGCGCCTGGATCACCTAAAACTGGACTCACTTGAGCTTAGAAGGCTTCATGCTGATTTATCACTTACATATTCAATTTTAAAGGGGCTGACAAATATTGACCCCGGTGTATTTTTCTCTGTTCGGGGAAATACCATCACTCGTGGACACCCTCTGAAATTGAGGGTTGCTGCTGTTCGCAGGGATTGTACTAAATACTTTTATTCAAACCGTGTGGTGGAACCCTGGAACAGTCTTCCGCCGGAGGTGGTGGGATCGAACAGTCTCGCCCAGTTTAAGATATACCTTAGGAAAGTAGATCTTTCTAATTTTATGAAATGTTTTTAGAGTCTCATTTTAGTTTGCGCTTATTTTATTTATTTTTTATAAGATTGACAAGCTTCCTTGTAGTGCTTATATGTTTATTTATTTATTTATTTATTAACCTATTTATTTATTTGTTTACTTTCGATTTCTCCATTGTATTAAGTCATACCTTTAATTCCAGGCCTAGTATTAGAGGAGCCCAGCTCTCCCTTCTGGTTGCCCTATTACTGATATTTGTAATAAACTTGTAATATATATATATATAATATATAGTGCATATGCGTGACAGGTGATTGAAAACGATCATAAAATACAGCTTTTCGAGTGGCCAACCAGAACCTAAAATAGTATAGTAGGCTATCAGCGTACCCATGCACTGTACGTATAATGGAGAAGGTAAGATATAGGTCCGTATAGTCTTGGTCTAATGAATCAAGACCAAGACTAGTTAAGCATTGCTTACAAACCATAGTAACCTCGGATACACTTTGTGAAGGTCTCTGTACAGATTCTACTACCTTGATATCACTGATATGGTGTGGTGACCAGACAGGGCTTGCGTATTCTAAGATCGGTCGTTCGTATGTACTGAATGCCCTTATCAGGGTGGAGGTATCACCGGACGTGAAACAACGTCTTAACAGGTGGCCCATTCGTTTTGCTCATGACATTAGCAGAATACAATGACTTGAGAAACTTAAATTAGAGGTCGGATAAACCCCGGGATCCTTAATACAATATTCAGATTACAGAATGGTTTACCTGTCGGTAGAGAATTGTAGTGGTTGTTGCATGGAAATTATTCTTACCTGTAAAGGAAAAGAGAAAAAAAACATGTAGGCCTATATACTCCATATAGCGAAGCATCGATCAAAACGCAATAATTTCACAAATGCGTGCAAGAGGGGTTGAAACATTTGATACTCTGACAAGGAACAAGGGTGTACTGGCTAGGGACGGCACGATACAATTTTTTTTATCACGATACAATTTTAAAATTATCGCGATAATCGATAATATCTCGATAAACAAATTTAGAGGCTGGAATGACCGTTTTAATTTTGCTAATTAAAAAAATAAACCTTGGCTGAAGCCATGCAACCTTCATGAATGTGAATTGTGTGGCACTCGCTATTTGGCCACTAGACATGAAAATGCACGTGCCATTGTCCATTGCTTCCTAACCATTGTAGAGACAATTTAGCAGTTGTGCTGGTACTTAATGGCTGAATATTGTTTGCATGAAACTAACACTCCAATCAGCTAAAGTCGCTAGCAACAGTATTGTACACCTGATTGGAGAGCCCTTGCAATTCTGTACGCAACGCCGCTAACCGCTTCTTTCTAGCTGTTGCGGTTTCTGAGATATGACAATATTTAAGCATCAGAGTTTGCACGATAATTCGATAATTCAGAGAAAGTGCGAGACGATAATCAACGAAAATTTTTATCGCGATATTATCGAATTATTGATTATCGTGCCACCGCTAGTACTGGCGACATGGGAAAACGGGAGGCCCTCCGTGGGGGCCTATGCTCCATGGCCTTGTTGGGGACCTATGAAATAGCGGCCAACGTTAATCATTTCCTGGACCTAAATGGACCTCCTCTCACGCCCCTGACAAGGAGATGTTGGTTTCAGTTTATATTTATGATTTATTAATGCTAATTACTCCTCGTCCTTAGGGCGCGTTTACGCGATGAGACCTTCTCGCTCGCCGAACGCTATTTGCTAGTAAACAGTTATTTATTTACGATTAATTGCCTGTTTTTACTATATGAATGCTGTAGTACATATCAAATTAAATGCATTTTAAATAACAACAAGGATAACGAACAAATTGCAACAGTAATTTTAAACATTGCTACAACACTGTTCAGTGTCATTCCAAAATTTGCTATGTTCGCACACAAAAAAAAATAGATTCTGGCTGTGATGAGACGAAGGTAGAATTAATAGCTGCCCGCAGCGACAATTATTCGAAATCCAACACGGTGGCCATTTCGAGGTTATCGAATCGAAAACAAATCGTCGAATGCTGGCATTCAGAAATCAGCCCGCCGCTTTGTACGGCAGTAAAAATGGTTTTCTTGTTGTCATAAATCGACGCTGTCATGCCGCAACAAAATTTCTAAAGCTTTTGGTATCTTACATAAACTAAGAGACGAGCTACCTACTAAATGTCTTAACTGTATCATGCAATTATTCAACCCTATCTAAATTATTGTACACTTGTCTGGATGAACACGTCAAAAACGAATAAATTACGACTATTAAAACTTCAAAAGAAAGCTGTCCGAATCATCTTGCATCGACCTTCAAAAGACCATAGTCTCCCACTTTTCTTTAAACTGAACATTCTTCCTATTCATGATCTTATCACTTACCGAAGTGATGTCTATATTTATAAAAACAGACACAAACTTGTAAAGTTCAATTTTAACGTTCATAGCTATCCTACTAGAAACATGCTAAATTGTCACCAGACCTTTAGTAGAACTACTAGCAGCAAGATGTCTTTGGTTGGTCAAGTATCCACCATCAAGTATCCACCATTCCTCCATAATCCAGAGCCCAAGTGCCCACAGTTTTTTAAAAAAATTATTTTAAACACTGCCTTACCAATGCCACATTATGAAACTGAAAATTAAACTTCCATTTTTCTCCTTTTAATTATATAATTATAACGTTTTATTCTGTATTTAGATTCTTTTTTTTTACATTGTTTAACGTCATTTTTTAGGTGTTTTATATTTTTTCCCCAATTTTTTCCATTTTTCAAATGATTTATTGTGTAATTTTCTTTAAATTTTTAACATTCGCGTGTGTGTGATTGCACTATTGTACAATTAACTATTATGTATGTATTTATTATTATTATTATTATTTCATTGTAGTCATTTATGCAATTTATTTTTGTACTGGGCTCGTAAAAGACCTTGGTCTTCAACCCACTATCAATGTATTTTGTTTTAATTGTGTTTTAAATAAAGCCCGTCTTCTTCATCTTCTTCATGCATCACACGTCGTGTCGCGTGGCACGAGGAGAGGAGCTGCATCCACGTCGTTGCCATGGATACTACGTATAGACAACTCGACTCCGGTAAAGGTGAGAAGTAGCCACAAAATTTAGTATTATTATGTGCGCGGCGTATCTTGAGACCTGCAGGTATTTTACGAGCGACTACGTCTTCCTGGAGGGGGCGGCATTAATCGACGGCCGCCATTGTTTTTGTAACCATCTTGGATAGCAACAAGGCACTCTGCTACCAAAAACGTATAATCGATTATCTGTGTTCGTTCTGGGAGAACTCAAGATAGGCTGCGGACATTATAACCAAGTAAAAGCTCTAGAGAGCGAGAAAATAGCCGTTGCGTATAAACTCGCCCTTATTGTGCGTTTATGCAACACTCGCCTTTGCATTCTCGCAGGTAGAATTTAATCGCGATGGCAAAGTTGTGCTTGCCATGGTAACAACGCTACTTGGATTAGCTAAATCCTTCATCATTTGAGCAAATGCTTGCAGTTTCATAATTCGTGACAGTACGATAAAGAATTCCTCCTTGAGAAGCAATTTTCACAGCTGTATAGTGTCCGCGGCCTATTTTGAGTTCGCCCCAGAACGACACAGATAATCAGTTGTATGTTTTTGGTAGCAGAGTGCCTTGTTGATATCCGAGATGGTTACAAAAACAATGGCGGCCGAATGCCGCCCCCTCCAGGAAAGCGTAGCTGCTCATAAAATAACTGCAGGACTCAAGATAAACCGCACACACAATAAAACTGAGTATTAAAACGCCCATTTTGCCGGCCCTTCTGACTGGCCGGCTAAAAATGGTTTCTTTTGCCTAGGAAAGAACCTGTTAATTTTGTATTCATTGCCACATCCATTGGAACAATGAATGCAAAATTAACAGGTTATGGTTGTTTTCCAGCGGCAATAAGAAAGGCTATTTTAATACTCTAAGGGCTAACAGTTATGTTAAGGTGACAACAATTGTTGTGGTTCTTCTTGTTGGGGAAATTTTGCTCTCACTTGGAAATCGAACCGAAGAAACGATTTTAAATTTTTATAGCTTAAAATTGAGTATTAAAAAGTCTCTTTTATAAGTCATTTTAACGTGATTCGGCAATATTTTTTCTTTGTTATTCTTGCCGGAACAAGAAAAAATAATAGATATTAGTATTAAAAAACGCTTAAGCGTATAAAATACGGATGTAAGCCTTAAAAATCTTGAAGTTCTAAAGGAATCGATATTATAAAAAAAGGCATGCAAGCCATCAGCGTCCCACTAATACGTGTAAAAGAAGCTCCAGCTAGTTTTTTGGGTCGCTGGAGATTCTTTTACACGCATTAGTGCTACGCTGATGGCTTACATGTCTTTTTCTAATATCTGTTCCTTTAGAGTTTTAAACTTTTTAAGGCGTAGGGCGCGTTTACGCAACGACTCGCCTTTGCATTCTCGCAGCTATAACTCAATCGCGATGGCAAATGTGGCATTGCCATGGTAACAACGCTAAATGGATTAGCTAAATCCGACATCGTTTGAGTAAATACTTGCAGTCTTATAATCCGTGCCAATAATATAAAGAATTCCTCATGACGAAACAATTTTCCCAAACACTTCTGAACTCACGTTATTAGCTGTTTTCGTTGCGAGGCAGCAGACATAAAACCGCCGCCATGTTGGAATTTGAGGTGATTTCTAGCTTCTAGCTGCGAGAATGCAAAAGCGAGTGGTTGCATAAACGTGCCCTTACGTCCGTATTTTATACACTAAAGCGCTTTTTAATACTAATTAAGTTCTTTTCACGAACATTTATTCACAAGGGACACCGACGTAAAAAAAAAAAAATCGCCATCTTTGTATGGATCGAGTTAGTGCCATAAACTAATTTTATGCGGCATTAAAAAGTATGGCAAAGGCATTAAAATGAACATAAATATAATTGCAGAGATGAAGCGGTTGAGGATAATTGTAGGGATTGAGCGATACGTCCCCTTTCGCCCTACGAACTGTGGAAGGGGGAAGAAGTGATGGAGGCTAACAATTTAGGCTTATCAATAAATCGAACAGTTAGGCTCACGATGGAGAAAGCAGTCAGGGTTGCCATTGAAGATGGTTTTAGTATTCTGTACAGCCGTACCGGCTGAGAAGACTATTGCAACGACTTTGTCCGTTCGTCCGACCGTCGCTTTTTTCAACTTTGGAACGGCACCAAGTAGAGACGACCCCGGTTGACAACGTTAGATTCAGTGTCAAAAGTTAGTTAAAAAACACGGCCAACTAAAACATTGTTACTTCCTAACAGCCGATAGGCTTCTTCGACGTAACGAAATGAAATAATAACATTTGATTGTCGAATTGAAATTCTAAGTATAACACGCAGCCATAAAAACAAAAGGATTTTAGCTTTGTTTAAAAGTCTCGTCGCATTGTTGCATGAATGAATAGGCCTTACCGTCGAACCAAATTCGCCATTAGGTCTACCTGCTATTTACGAAATTAAAACTACAATTAGGACTAAAAACTAAAAATTAGGCCTAAAATCACGTTACCATGGCAACGTCAAGTTACTGCGAGTCGCTGCTGGCTTCATCAACAGCACTAATTATTATGACTTCTCTACATTGTGTCTCTCCCGTCACTACCCTACCACTGATCTTTATACGTTGAGCATTACGTTGTAGCACTGTAACTAAGTGCCCAGCGTCGCACCGTGTTGCATAAATGAATAAATAAATAACAAAATTAAAACTGCAGATAAAAAATTAGGCCTAAAAGCTGACAATTGCGGCTAAAATGTAAAATAGGCCTGAAAGTTGACATATTTTTAACCGGCAATTGTGATGATTACTCTTTTTAGGTTGTATAATATAGATCACTGTAGCAGTGCGTGATAGAGGTGTGCACCTCAACATTGGAAGTGGCGGAGCTGTACAGAAGACCAGTTGCGACTATAAGAAGTCGCTGCAGCCGCTTGTTTAATGCTCACCTTAATACATAAACTGGCAAACATGAGCATGTTGGATAACTTAATAATTATTAGGGTTACCAAGTTACTGTACGCTAAACTAGGTTTCGTTTATGTCTGGGGCTTGAAAAGACTAAATTAGTTCCTAGTAAGGTGGATGAAAATGTTACATTGCTCTGGAGTTTCTTTGTTGAAATTTAAGCTTAATTCGAGAAAGGCATATTCTGAAGGCAATTATTCTTTTCTCCAACAAAAACTTTCGATTTACTTTTTCCAACACAAATTCGAGTCGCCTGTATTAGATTTAGGGAAAGAGGCAGAAACCTCGGGGGTACTCGCCTTACCCAGCTTCGATTCCTAAATTACATACTTATGTCCTTTAAAATGAAATTAAGGATTATTAAAGTGTACAGTGCCATTGGAAGAAATCCATTTAATTTTTTCTCTCTGATGTTTTGAATTGACTGATTGGAATATGTTGGCATAAATGCTGCAAAGGTCTGGTTTGCTTAATTAGTTTTAAGATGAAGACCGACCAGAGGTTTTCAGTTTATGGCCTGTAATTGCACCGGAACTAATCACCAAAGATGACTTTTTCGATACCGCCGCCCTATTTATTACTGAAGTTGAAACGAATAGTAAAATGATAAAACGCCGACAAAGAAAGTAATTAACTTTTAGGTTCAGCTTCTCGTTATGGTTTTCTAACAAATTCCTAACGACTCTGATGTCTTGTGTTCCTAATCATATTACAGTAGCGTCGTTGCTATGGAGTGGTTTGGTTCTACAGGGGGAGGGGATTGCAGTGAGATGTCTGGAATTCTCTTAGATTCCACAACAAAATATTGCTGCTTCTTATGGTGGAAGGAATTTTATTCCGACGACCCGATTGTTAAGTGAACACTAACAGTGGTTTTTAAAAGCTGACAGAAATATTAAGATTACTACTGCACTTAGGATATTATATGCATATTGTATGTTTAGGTCGAAACAAGACAAATCAGACTAGGTCTAGTCTACTCAATGACTTAGCCTCTTCTAAACTCTCCTAAACCTATCTGAAACTCCCCTAAACCCTCTCAACTCCCCTAAACCTCTCCTGAACTCCCCTAAACTTCCCTAAACCTCTCCTCGATTCCTCTAAACATCTCCTAAACTCTCCTAAAACCCCCTTAACCTCTCTTAAGCTCCACTAAACTTTCCCAAACCTCTCCTAAACTATCCCAAACCTCTCCTAAACTTTCCCAAACCTCTCCTAAATCTCTCCCAAACCTCTCCTAAATCTCTCCTAACTTTTCTAAACCTCTCCTAAACCTTTCCTAAACGTTCCTAAACCTCTTCTAACCTTTCGTCGAGTCGTCATGACTAGGTAAGTCTCGTCATGTCTCGGTAAGTCTCTTTAGAGTTCTCATTGTTACCTAATTCCTGATATTTCTTCCGAAGAATGTGGAAAAATTTAAGCCAATTCTCATGAAAGGATGGTCTTTTTACGACTTTTGTAAAAAAGAAACTACATGTAGATTATCGTCATGCAACCTCAATAAACGGAATTTAATTTTTTTCCCCCTTACGAGCACACAGGCTAGGAATAAAACGGGATACCTGAGAGCGCAAAACAGGAGGTGGAGGAAAAAAATTTCTACTTTCCGTTCAGGTTGTGGCTAAAAATTTTTGAATAACAGTTTGAGTAGCCAAGGAACAAAAAAAAAAAAAATGGCGTCTGGCTCGCCCGCTCGCCAGGACACTTCATAGAAAACCTATAAAAACAACAAAGGATTTTTAAAAGCAGTGATGTATATTGAACATTAGGCGTACAGCACCGTAAGTTACTAGATTTGAGTTAGGCTTAATAAAATTATCTAATAATTCACTCTGCGTAATCTTACAGAATGTGACTTACAGAGAAATTTACTACATAATATCTAAGCTTGGATTGGTTTAGGTGGTTTAGGAAAGGTTTTAGAAGAGTTCGGGTGAGGTTTAGCAAAGTTTAGGAGAGCATAGAAGAGTTCAGGTGAGTTTAGAAGAGGTTTAGGAAAGTTTAGGAGAGCTACGAGAGGTTTAGGGGTGTAGGAGATATTTAGTTGAAATGGACAGTTTAGGAGAGCTTAGGAAAAATGTAGGACTGGTTTTTAGGAATTTAGGACAGGTTTAGGGGAGTTTAGGAGGGGTTTAGGAGAGGTTTAGGAGAGGTTGAGGAGAGGTTTAGGAGAGGTATGGGAGACGTTTAGGATAGTTTAGGAGACTTTGAGATTTAGGAGCGGTTTAGGAGAGATTTAGGGCAGTTTAAGAGAGATTTAAGAAAGTTGAAGAAGGTTCAGGTCAGTTGATGAGAATTTAGGAAAGTTTAGGAGAGATTTACGGCAGTTTCGGATATATTCAGAAAAGTTGAGAGAGTTTAGGAAGTTTAGGAGAGGGTTGGATAGGTTTAGGCATGTTTAGAAGAGGTTTAGGAGAATTTTAGGATAGTTTAGGAGAGGTTTAGGGGCATTTGGAGCAGGAGGAACCAGCTACACAAACATGCTAGGAAGAGAACGCCTATTCTGCTAATCTCTTCTAGATGACACTTGCTGTGTTTTTGTGATTTCTGATCACTCCGAGGCGTAGTGATCACTCCGAAACGAGTTAGGTAGAAATTACGACTTAATTTGGATTTTATGTCTGTTTGTGTGTTTACGAGTCTGTATTTGTCTATTTGGGACACGACAACATACGACCAGTTATTACTTCGGAATACGCCTGTGAGTACTTTGGAACACCAATGAATTACCAAAGATTACCAGTTTATTATCAACGATAACCAGTGAATTAACATCGGATTACCTGTTAATATTAAATCGGGTTACCAAGGTTTCCAAGCTAAAATCACGAGGTACAATTTGGATCACGGGGCTACAAGAAGTACTTCCGTTTGCTGGAATACTTCGAGTTACTGGATTAATACAGGAATATTTCGGATGAATAGATTAGGTACTACCTGAAATACTTCGAATTACCTGCAGATTACCACTGATATTAAGAGTTTCCTCCATATCTGTTATCTGGGATTACCTGAACTGTTGCGGATAACTAAACATTATACAACGGAACCACCGGATGACAATTACGAAGAGATGATTGCTATAGTCTGTTCCACATTATGTCTGCAGGAAACTGACTGAATGACTTCACGTTTTCTTGCACTATAAGTGCAAAACGTGTTGATATCACACTTGTAGACTCTCCACAGTTACTGTTAGAGTCTACTAGTGTGATATTTACATGTTTTTGCACTCGTTAGTGGAAGAAAACGTGGCATCATGCAGTCAGTTTTCTGAAAACATAATGTGGAACAGACTATAGTGGATTACCACGCACTTCACCATCGGATTGCCAAATTTCATAATCCCTCTGTATAAATGAGATTTCAAAAATTGTTGGCCATACTGTTTTCGAACCCATCTGTTAGATCGTCCCTTTGTTCTTCTGCAGAAATGTCAACAGTCGCCAGGCGCACAGCCCCAGACCGACGCAAGGCGATAAGCGAACCGTTTTAGGACGCGTCTTTACCGAGATTGTTAACGACTGCTAATTTAGAATTTAACTTCTTTTCCCCCATGAATTTTCTACTTGTAGATTGGGTTTTGGCGATTGCCTCTGTCGGCTGTACAAAGCTGTTTGGGTGGGCGGGCTGTTTCATTAAAGGCTGGACGAGTTCATTTCGTGATTGAAGGGGGAAGGACGCAATTCATTACCGAGTCAAGGGAAAATTTTACGACCCACCTAAAACTGTTAAACTTGCGCCGCCTGCACGTAAAACTAGCAGCTAATTGTGGCTGTTGCTGTGACGTCACGGCCAAGATTAGCTCAATTCGGCCATATAAACTTAGTACGTACGAGCGTTATGGTTCCACGCGCTGGGAACTGATAAGCTGAAAGAGTAACAAAGTTTCGCATCATAGTTGCAAAAGGCTTAGCCGACAAACAGGCAATGCCGCTGATGACGAGTTTTGAACGGAATTGTTAGAGCGCGTGATCACGCAACGACCCGCTTTTGCATTCTCGCAGCTAGAAACGCAACGACCCGCTTTTGCATTCTCGCAGCTAGAATTTAACCGCGATGGCAAAACTCACGTTGCCATGGTAACCACGATGCTGGATTAAATGAATCGGACATCGTTTGAGTAAATGCTTTCAGTCTTATAATCCGTGACAATAAGGGAAAGAATTCCTCCTGACGAAACAATTTCCCAGTCACTTCTCAACTCGCATTATTAACTGTTTTTGTTACGAGCCGGCAGAGCTAAAACCGCAGCCATGATGGAATTTCAGATGATTTCTGGCTTCTAGCTGCGAAAATGCAAAGGCGAGTCGTTGCATAAACGCGCCGTTATTGTGTACGCGGTTTATCTTGAGTCCTGCAGATATTTTATGAGTGGCTACGTTTTCCTGGAGGGGGCGGCCGTCGATTAATGCCGCCCCCT